>VUQS01017490.1:2747-14564 GCA_015108495.1 Heterochromis multidens | reverse complement strand
GAAGAAGGCAGGAGCCAATACGCACTGGTATATTTGTAATGTCTCTAGCCCAGTAAAATAAAGGCCTTTTATTACTTTTCCAAACCTACTTTGAGTGCCTGGACTTGGATGTTTTATGCTATCTTTAAGTTATAATCTTTCCATTTTTTTCTCTTTGTTGTTGTTCCCTTCCATGAGCGTAGGTGTTTCGAGGGATACCAGTAGTGCTCTTGTTATTTCATTTGTAGCATTTTGCTACTGGGATTCTTTCACCTGTACTTTAACAAATTTCCCTTGCTGACTCCAAATCTGAAAACCGTTTTCGTCTTGCACGTCCCGTTTTTTAATTTATGATGTTCCAAGTACTGGACAGCTAGGATAACTGGACATGCGTTTCAGCATTTAAGAACTAAGTTTGGTCGCCAGTAAAGTGAAGCCAAAATTAAGGAAGGTGTTTTTGTTGGTCCTGAAATCCGTGTACTGATACTTGACTTGAGTTCAAAAGGAAACTGAAGCCGACTGAATCAGCAGCACGGGAAGCATTCGTGCAGGCTGTCCAGAATTTTCTTGGCAATCACAGAGCACAGAATTATGCTGTGAGCTTGTGGATAACATGCTGGGTGCCAGAATGTCTCTGAAGATGCACTTTTTACATTCTCGTCTTGACTTTTTTTCCACCAAATCTGGGCGATGTCAGCGATGAGCATGGGGAAAGATTTCATCAAGATATCAAAGTGATGGAAAACCAATATCAGGGAAAATTTAATCCGAGCATGATGGTTGACTGGTGTTGGTTCTTGCAAAGGGAGACGGATGTGCGGTACAAGCGCATAAGTGCATCAAATATTTTTGAGCTCACTGACCTCGTTTTATTTCGAGCTAAATTGACAGAAATATGCTTTAATGCGTCTCTGGCAATGTTTTCTGGTTTGTTTTCAGAATAAACACATTCAAACAATTTTTGTGTTGATAAATTTTAATGATATTCAGAAGTGTCAAAATGTCAGTATTGTGTATCCCAAAAACCTGCCGTGCAAGCTTAAAGCAGATTTCATATCTTAAATCAGTGTAAAAAGCCAGATAAAGAGCTGGTCGGACCAGTGTTATTTTTTTTTTTTCTACTTTTCGATAGATGTTGCAATAATTATTGTGAATTCTTTTCAGTCATGTAGTGAAGATCAGAAATTTTATCTGGCTTAGTTTAAGTCCGAACTTTGTGGGTCATCATTGCAGCATTTAAGTTGATTTTTAACTTGACTAAAATTTAGGAACTGCTTACCCACACGACAAACAGGGATGAAGCACAAACATGCTACAGTATTCAGGTTTCTATCAGAGTACAACCAGAGATAAGCTTCATCCAGGCTCCTTAAACAAAAATATGATCTTAAAAATGAAAACCGGAATAACCCAAACACCCAGTCATATATGTCTGTACTAACACACTCATTGTGCCTTCTAACATGGTCTTTATTCTTCACAGGTGAGTAATATGAAAAGCAAAAACTTGAAGACACTGGATGAGACGACACTGGGCCGACAGTATAGAGCACTGAGGACAAGAAGAATTTAAGTTACGCTAAATCCAACCATAGAATACATTTATGTAAAGATATATATTTTTAACCAAGCACATATTTAAGGTAATACTGTGAGCTGATGTAAAGAGACTGATTCCTGAGCTGTCTCTTATACCACAGGTGCCATAAAAAAGGAAGAAAAAAAAAAAAAGAAAAACACAATTTTGGGGAATTGTTTCTTAATTTTTATCCTTTTTTTTTTATGAGTTATTTAGCAAACGTACAACTGCACTGTTAGCACAGGGTGGACACCTTGATTCTTTCAAATCAAACTGTTGTCATCTGCTTTACGACTTGTGATGATGAACCTGAGATTACGTTGGAGATGATGATGTTGTAAATGATCAAAGTTGAAATCTTTTGTAATTGTGTTACACTGGCCGGGTTACCATGAACAAATGTTAGTATATTTCTTACAGCTGCTGTTGGGTTGTATTTGCATTTTTTTTTCATTTTTTTTTTTTTTGACCAGGCAAATCAGATGTATTTGTTTTATTTGATACATTAGTGATAATAATAATGCACACTGCCTTAGCCGATTGGATGACCTCTCATTGGAGTTCAATCAACCTGTCAGTGCAGCATGTAGCTTACAACAAAACCTGCTGGAAGTCTTCACTGGACATGGTAATGCTGATGCTAGTAGGGTTTGTTTGTCTGCAGAGGGAATTGGTCTGCAAACATGTATTCTGTCTATAAAATGTCAATTAAATATAAGGTATAGATGACTGGTTTTGATGTCTGGGAGTGTTTTTTTTTTTTTTTCTTTCAAATTCAAAGGTTTACAATGGCAAGGGCATTGAAGAAATTGTGTTTACTATCAGTGGCTTATGAATTAAGGTTCATAGATCATCTGCCATTGTTTCCTTTGCTAGCCTTCACACAGATCTTTGTGTGACTTGCACACACACACACTCGATGTATTTTCTGAGTGTGCACCAAACTTTACCCAGTCACTTTGGGAAAAGTGGCAAGCCAATCTAAAATCATAAATGTGTGAAATATATCTAGTTTGATTTTTGAGCAAGTTCATAGCAGTGATTTTGCATGGTGGTGATGCATAATAAAGTGTTGACACAATATCAAAATTTTCGCCTATGAACTCCTTTCTCTTTCTTTTTCCATTCCAGAACGGCACACTTCAATTGGCTTGGTTTGGCAGTGCACATTTATTATCTGTCATAAATGCACTGTTGACTGCCCTCAACCTATTGTCTATAATTCATCACAGAGACCCACCATCTGAGGTAACATAAAAGCAGCCATCCGGCACTGAATCTCATAGTCATGTGCATATTAGGAGGGAGATTTTTGCTCTTAGCTTAGGCGACATCAAAAGCATTTGAATTAACTGATTTTTAGGCTTTATTATTGTAATATGAGTAATTTTTTTTAAGGCACAAACGCAGGGCAATCATTTCAACATTTGAAGACAGCTTCAGTAGATACACCCTCAGCATTCATCACCAGCTTTTAACCAACTAATAACCAAATTATGACATCACAATATAAAGAATATATTCTGCCTTCATCTGAGTTGTCTATTCAGTTAAAATAGGTGACAAAAACTAACAATACAACAAAGAATATATTCAAAGGCACTTTTGCCCATTATCAAAAGTGCATTACTGCACCCTGGTGTTAAAAGAGGAGGAGTGCAGCTTTAACAGTAACTAAATAACAGATTGACTTTTTGTGCATCTAGTGAAAAACTATAAAAACATTTGGGCCCATAAGTTTTTGGACAATTAGACTTTTTTTTTGGTATTTTTGCCTCTGTAAACCACCACAGTGGATTTTAAATCAATCAATTAAGATTTGACTGAAGTGCAGGCATTCATCTTTAATTCAAGAGGTTTAACAAAAGTTTTGCATTAAGTGTTTAGGAATTATAGTCATTTTTAAAGAAGTAATTGGACAAACTAACATAATTTTAAATATCAAGGTTGCTTTAATACCTGGATGAAATCCTTTGCAGTCAGTGACTGCCGGAAGATTAGAACCCATGGACATCACCAAATGCTGCGTTTCCTCCCATGAGATGCTCTGGCAGGCCTTCACTGCAGCCGCCTTTAGTTGCTGCTTGTTTGTGGGTCTTTCTGCATTCGGTAAGTGAAAAGCATGCTCTTTTGGGTGGAGATCATGTGACTGGCTTGGCCACTGAAGAATATCCCATTTCTTTACCTTTACTCTTGGATTGCTTATGCTTTGGGCCATTATTCATCAGCACTCAGTCCAATCATTTTGCAGCATTTGTCTGAATCTGAGCAGAGAGTATCGCCCTGTACACTTCAGAATTCATCCTGCTGCTTCAATCAGCAGTCGCATAAGCAATAAACACTAGTGACCCGGTTCAACTGGCAGCCGTACATGCCCATACCATAACATTTCCTCCACCATGTTTGACAGATGATGTGGTATGCGCCAGATCATGAGCAGTTTCTCTCCTTCAGGCTCTTTTAGACGTACTCTGGCAAAGTCTAATCTGGCCATCTTGCCCTCCAGTGTAACCAATGGTTTGCACCTTGCTGTAAACCCTCTGCATTTTTGTTCTTGAAGGCATCTCTTTAGTGTAGACTTGCATGATACACCTGCCTCCCCAAGAGTGTTCTTGACTTGCTTAGATGTTGTGAAGCTGTTTTTCATGGAAATAATTCTGCCATCATCCCCTTTAGTTGTTTTTGTGGTTTTTCAGGTCTTTTGGAGTTAAGGACCTGGCCAGTGCATTCCTTATTTTTATGCATGTACTAGATTTGGGCATTGCTAAAGTTTTTGCCATCTATCTGATGAAACTGAAACTGCTTGCCAGTCAATTGTCCACTTACTTATGAGCCTCTGAAAATGGATAAAAAGTTAATTAAGCCCTTGAATTAAAGCTGAAAGTCTGCACTTTAATCACATCCTGTTTTTTTTTTGTTGTTTTTTTTATCCCCTCTGGTGGTGTACAAAAGAAAAAAAAAAAACCTAATTGTATATTTAATTTAATCTATGAATTGTACATGTAATACTAGACAAGAGACAATAATATAATATAATACAGTATTAATATACATTATTTTCAATATGACAACTATTCTTTTTATTAATGATTCAGTACATGGAATTCAAAAACAATGGGCCTAAATTTAAAAAAAACAAAAAACAAACTACTCGCAACCTTTTCAAATGTATAGTTTATTTATTGTGAACAAGAGCTCAGAATATGCATTCTCAATTTAAATAACACAGACAAGCAGCCAATCTTCACATTTCAGAGGCTGGAAGCAGAGATTATGTGGAAATTTAGCTTGATTAAACCAGTGTAGTCATTAGCTGGAAATTAACTGGGTCGTTTTTTGTTTTTTTTTATAAATCAACCAAACCACTGTTGTATTAACGATGGTTTTCAGTTGGCTGCATCTTCAGATGGAGGCTTTGCATTTTCCTGGAGTCAAACTGAAGTGACACGAGGCAACGAGACAGAAAGCTGTCTGATTGTTGTAAACGATCAACGCATCAACACGCGATTGGTCAATTTCATGACAGAGATCGGCGACCGACCAATCAGCCGCAACAGCGATGAGACGCTATCCAATCAGCTTTCCGCTCGCAGTCCATCGTCTTACGAGAATGGGCGTTTGAGGGTGGGGTGACTCAGCCGGAAAACAGCTTTTTTTTTTTAACACCTTGTAACCTGCGGATCGGAGTTCACTGGTGAGTCAGATTTGCTTCTTCTGAACATTTTCACTGTGGAATTTGATTTGAAACGTGCAGCGGCGAAAATGGACGCAAAAAAAAGGAGCGTCTTTATGCGACAGCCGCTGTTTTGTACCGTGATGTTGGCCGGGGTCAGGACATACGTCGGCTGTCACAGCTCTGTCAAAGTAATGGCAGGAACAAATACTAGCCAACTGTAAGTTGGCGGTTAGCCGGAGAAGATGTAACACTCTCTTTGTAAGTCACGTCTACCTTCGTGAAAGTCTGTTTAATAGCATTAGCTTGCTCTTCCAGGCAGTCTGTCATTTCTAACACAAAGTTGACTTAGCTTCATTTACGAGACTTGGTGCAGCAGCTAGCTGCTCGGTGGCGGAGGCGCTGGTTTGTGGTTCCCCTCATCAGCAACCACAGCTAAAAGAGGGACAGACGAAATGAAGAAGGGGTCGCCTTTTGTCTTGGGTGCAAATAATGCCCTTTTTTAAATGCCAAGTGAAAACTTTTCTTTCTGAAGTAGTGGCTTAACAGCCTGTCAGGTCTAAGGAAAAGACACCTCGCACTCTGACAGGGTTATTTTCCTCCCTCAGTATCCTCATAACCCATTTTTCTGGAGCTCATAACCTCTACAACCTGCAGCTCGGATTAACAGAGGTGTATCTGGGATTCACCACCAGAGGTTGGTGAGCTCTGAGTGGAGAAATGCATCAGGCCGAGCTGTGCTTGCCCTAACAGCCCAGTGTTGACTCATTGCAGGCCAACGTACAGCATCAACACTTACTGTAAGCATCATCCTCCAGATGTGCTGACATGCTACCCCCACCCTTACAAAACTGGCAGCAAGCAGCATTCACAGTAAAGAAAAATAGCTCTTAGCTGGCTGGCTGCTTTTTTTCCTCCCGTACACTTCAAGTTAAAGACTTCTTATGTCAAAAATCACCGTTCATTTTATATCATTCACTTATTGTTCCATATATGACTTACTGTGTAGAAGTGTGGGGAAACACTTACAAGACAATCAGCTCAATCTTTTTACTACCAAAGAACAGCCATATGAATGATGACAAACTCTATCACAAGTCAACAAATGCACTATTTATTCAATTAAATTCAAAGATTTAGTAGATTATAACATAGTTTAAACAACTACAAATAAGAGGAAATTATATTTAAATTATAAATGAGATGTGATTGTGTATCTGTAACGGGGGTTAAGCTTTGGAAGTGTTGTCCTGACAAAATTAAAATGTGCAGCACACTGAAACTGTTTAAAAAATTTGTACGGAAATAACATAATTATCCAGTATTGTGATAAAGGTTTAGTGTGAAGAATCTTTAGATACTGAGAGTTCATCTGTAGCTGGACTTGACATGAAGATTTGAAGGTTTATTCTTCTTTGTTGTGATTTTTTTTTTTTTTTTTCTGAGTTTAAAGATGTAGTTGATTAAATTTTCCTTTCATGTTGATTGTTGTATCAGGTGTAGGCGTTATATAAGCTTTAGCTTCAGCCGACAACCTTTTGGTTTGTCATTTGATTTCTTGTGACGTATATGAACTGAATTAAGATAAAGATTTTGCAGCCTATATACACTTCTGTTGGCAGCGATGTCAGCATTAGATTTGGGTTTTACTCATCTAATGGGTTATTAGGTTAGGGAGTCTTATTATGAGTTAACTTACGGTTGTTCTTATTAAAATTATAGTAAAAATAACATTAATCCATGTTAAAGGGTCACAATCTTCAGAAAGGCAGATTTTAAACTAAGTTTCTACTGTCAGTAATCCTTCTCTTACCCCATTCAAAACTATTTCAGGAGATTATATAAGATTGCTGTTTCTCAAGATTATGTTACCTGACACGTAATTTGACGCATGTATATCCATTCGTTTTAGTGTAAGGGTACCTCCATACTAAAAACTGTGTTTTAATTTTAAAACATGTAATTTTCTTACTCTGTCTAGCATCCACACTACTAAAAGAGATACTTTTGAAAATGCTGCTGACCCACTTTTAGTTGGAAAACTCCAGCGCTGGGTATTTTTAGTCCAGACATGTTGAAGCTTTTTCTAAACAGACAAATATTTTCACTTCCTGATTATCACTCAGAAAAATTAAGCCAAAACAAATAGCAAGGCTCACAAACTTTATTTTACTTTCACCCGTCCTATTGCCATGACTTAATCAAGCAATGTCACTGTTTTTGTGTTTTGATAACTTTTAATTTGCAGTTGTGGTCAGAAGTTTACATACACTCATCATGGGCATGAATGTTGTGGTAATTTTGGACTTTTAATGATTTCTTTGAACTGTTCTTTTTCCAGGGTGGAATGACTGTACAGCATACATCTTTAATGACTTTAAAAGACAAAAATTGGGTGCATAAGTTTGATTTTTATTTTGGATTTTCTATATTCCACACAGGCTCAAATATATACATACAACCCCACTAATATTTGGTAAATGTCTCTTAGCAAGTTGCTCCTCGACCAGACTCGTTTAGTAGCCATCAACAAGCTTCTGGTATAACTCTGGCTGGATATTTGACCACTCTTCTTGGCAGAATTGGTAGAGTTCATTTAAATTGGTTGGTTTCCTAGAATGGAGTCGGCTTTTAAGTGTAGTCCACAAATTGTCAATAGGGCTGAGCTCAGGGCTTTGGGAAGGCCATTCCAGAAGCTTAATGTTAGCCTGCTTTATTTATTCAGAAACCAGTTTTGATGTGTGTTTGGGATCATTGTCCTGTTGGAACACCAAACTGTCTCCAAGTTTCAACCGTCTAGCTGTTGATTTGAGGTGGAGTTGAAGAATTTGGAGGTAGTCATCCTTCTTCATTATTCCATTCACTTTGTGCAATGTACCAGTACCACTGGCAGCAAAACAGCCCCAGAGCATGATGCTACCACCACCATGCTTGACAGCTGGTGCAGTGTTCTTAGGTTTGAAAGCTTCATCTTTACTACTTCAAACATACCTCTTTTCATTGTGGCCAAACAGCGTAATCTTTGTCTCATCTGACCATAAAACATTTCTCCAGAAGGCATTTGGCTTGTCCATGTGGGCATGTGAGCAGGGGCTTTTTTCTAGATTAGTGCCTTCTCAGTCCATGGCGATGTAAAACTTGCTTCACTGTGGACAGTGATGCTGGTGTTCCAGTAGTTTCCAGTTCATGGCAGGCTTGAGCCTTGGTGGTTTCTGAGTTGTTCCTGAACATCCTAACCAATTTCTTCTCATCCAAGGGTGACAATTTGGGTCTTCTTCCAGACCTTGGCAAAGTGGTTACACATCTGAATAACTTGTACTTGCATACAATTGTTTAAACTGATGATGTTGGAATCTGTAGTTGTTTAGAAATGGTTTTAAGAGACCTTCCCAACCTGTTACTTGGACTTTCCCATTGTTCTGAGTATTGGTCGAACCAATGAGTGCTGTCAAACAAATCATTTTTATGCTGACAAAGAGAAACTACCAGTTGTAGTCAATAATGATCACTAATGAGAAGTTAACAGGCCTTGGCCTTGTCAAGGTAAAAGACAGTGTAGAAGCTTAAGCACCACTTAATAAAAGATTTAAGTGTATATATATTTGAGCTTGTATGTATACTTTTTGACCCTGTGTGGATTAGAGAAAATCCAAAACAAATTCAAACTTGTGCACCCAATTCTTGTTTTTTAAAGTCATTAAAGATGTATGCTGTACAATCATTCCACCCTGGAAAAAGAACAGTTCAAAATTAAAATGACATTCATGCCCATGATGAGCGTATGTAAACTTCTGACCACAACTGTCTATTTTCTGCTGGAATGACCTTTTGCCTTATACTCGTACCACCATCAGCCCAAGCTGAATTTTTTTTTTTTTTTCTTAAAATTTTTTTTTTCATTTCTTTTTTTTTTTTTTTTTTTTTTTTTAATTAAGCCACAATGCAGTGTTTTAGCACTGAATAACCCTTTGCGGTAATGGATCTACTATTCTACTTTGTATTTCAGTCAATACTCAGACAACAGTCTCCCAGCAGTGTGGTGTGTTTTTGTTTTTTTTAAATGCAGTGCTTTCTGATCTTAAAGCCAGTTCATACCATTTCAAAATCTTGGTGAGATGACACTCAGACTTGTTGTGCTCTGCTATTTCACTCTTTAAGAGAATTTTTTTTTTTAAGTTTCTTTTTGTTAAGTGCAGCATGGAGGAAAATCCCTCTGCAGTAGAGGATTGTGTGTATTTATGTTTCATTCTTAGGCCTTCACAGCCTGACCATATATTTAGAAAAAGCCATGCATGCTGCACCTCTGTGGTTACACTTCAGGCCCTTCAGATTGGGAAGAGATAAATTTATTCCTGTGACAGTCTGGAGTTAACATTAACCCACCCACCTGGCAGTGACATTGTATGGTTGGGGTATAGTTTCTGGGCACACGGACAAGCGCAGAGTTTCCTGTTTTCACGCCATCTCTGAAGTTTGACCGTGACATGCTTTCACTGTGTGGTGCTGCCAGACACAAAGCAGTCCTCTGTGCTTGTGTTGTGACCAGTATGCTCCAGTATGGGTGTCACTTGTCAGTCTGAAAGGGCTTCTAGCATTACTGTAGTGGAAAAGTAGCACTGCATGCCCGTGGCTGTCAGTGGAAGTGTCTGCAGTTCAGTCATTAACGAGACTAGTTCTTGGTTATGCCTTGTGTTCAGCTCTGCAGGAATTTAGACTACTACACAAAGACTACTTTTGACCCGGTAGAGCAGGGGTGTCAAACTCATTTTAGTTTTGCGGGCTACTTGCATCCCAGTTTGCTCTCAAATGGGCTGGACCAGTAAAATCAACTCTTAGCATTGTAGGGTTAGGTCTTCATGTCTGATGTCTTATTTAAAAAAACAAAAACAAAAAAACCCCAGATTTTTTCCTTTAAGTCCAAATATCTTCTGTCAATTAACAAATAATGAAGGGCAGCCTCAGTCTTTAAGAAAAACAAGAGCAACTTCAGCTTTCCACAGTCAGTTTACTGCCATTACACACTCATTTTTTTTGTGCTTTTGTGCATTACAGAAGCAAAAAACCTTCAAATTTAGAATATTTTAGACCTAAACAAAATGGCACTTGTTGAGCTGTAGAAATGCTTTTAACTTCCCATAGATATAAACTCCTTTGCTGGCATCCTTGCACCTGGAATAGGAGTGCACTTTAATGACTAATTGGAAATATTGATGACTTCTCTACATTTTTCACAATTTGGACCCTTGGGTGTGCCCTGCGCTGCATGTTTGACACCCCTACAGGAGAAGAAGCGGGAATGTCCTTCAGGGTGACCACACAAATTTCCTAAGCTAAGCTATAGGTGAATATTACGTATCCTATTCACTGCCTTGATTTATTTCTGTTACCTCTGAATTATTTCAAAACATTTCCAAATTTTAATGCACAGTTTTCTTTTATATTTTTATATCTCCACTTTGCTGACATGTCATTGTAAAAAGCTCCATGTGAGTGATTCAAATTGAATAAATAAGAGCATCTTTACAGTTAAACAATGCTGGAATTTGCAATTTCAGATTAAAGCTCTTGTGTAGATACTATAGCAGTGGTTCCCAAATATTGAAGCTATATAATTACTGTTGTAAGTGCACAAAAAGTAGTGCATGGAATTTAAATTCACTCCATTAGTACACAAGCACTGATTGACACAACAAAGGCCCTGATTTATACTGATGTGGACATTTGTGAGGGGGGTGAAACTAGTAAAACTGTGAAACCTACCTGTCTCATGACCTTAGATGGACCAGAGATGTCCACAGCCTTCAGCCTGAGTGTGTCATTTGTTTGGGAAGAGTTAGCTGGTGCTTTGCAAGCTAAGGAGTCACTTGGAAGTAAAACAGCCCTTCTGGGAGAAACTTTCCCTACTGTAAAAGAACACAGGATCTGAACTAGAAGTAGCAAGACTGTTTTTTGATTGTATCAAAGTGTTTGATGAGGCGATGGATGCAAGTTATTTGCTAGTAGAGCAGAAAAAAACCCCATTCTGATGCTCAGTTTGATCTTCAGACGGTCATCTTGACCAGGTCTGTACGCCTAAATGCATCAAGCTGCTGCTGTATAATGGGCTGATTAGATATTTGTGTTAACAAGCAGTTGGACAGGTGTACCTAATGTAATGGCCTGTGAGTTGCATATGGAGAATTTAAAAATCCTGCCATATCAGATTTTTAAAAATCCTTACATTTATACTGAAAATTGTATCATGTTGAGCTAGAAGGCAAAAATGAGAACAGAGGTCAATATAAGTGAATAAAATTGGACTTTATTAGTTAGATCTGATATTTATATTTCTCTTCATTGTCGTTTACATTTTTATCTATACAGTTAATGTAAAAGCTGTGGCCTGAAGGTGGCACCAGAGTTCTAGCTAAAAGTTTCAGCTGAGCACAAAGACTGTTGACTGTGAATTGTGAGTATTTGACATTAAAAGCAGTATTGTTCATTTTGACAGAGAATTTCTGGCCTTGCAGCAGAGTGAGCGTTGACCTGAGGATCAGATTCCACTAAATAAGCCCCACTAATGTTTACCAGAAGCTGCTTCCTTACA
>VUQS01017480.1:1556-11864 GCA_015108495.1 Heterochromis multidens | reverse complement strand
AGTTTGCATACTATTGATCATGAAACTGACCAAATGGCCCACTGTTAGTCAGTGCTGCTGGTTTCGGTCATTATGCAAATGTACTGTTTATAAGGTTGGGGAAGCTGCAGTCAGCTGAGACTGAAGAAGTCACTTGGATAAGTTGACGAAACGTTTCTCCCACTAAAAAACGCTACGTCCAGATGAACAGATTCAGCTTTTTGGGATTCTTTTACCTGGATTATTGAGCATGCATCAAGATATGCACCTGTGGCACTTTAACTTCATTGTTTATTTATTGTAGACTGTACTATTTTTATTCTTTATCCTGTTGCTGTAACTCAATTTCCCTTGTGGGATCCATCCATCCATCCGCCCCAGTTTTGCTTCTAGTTTTTTTTTTTTTGTTTTTTTGTTTTTTTTAAATTTGTATGGTATTTGGCACTAATTAGCAGGTATCTGTGTCTGGGCATTCCACCCATACAGTCTATGGATGCAGTTTCCTAAACAAACTCACTCGCATTTCCAACATGGCAACAGCCAAAATGCTAAAGATGAGGCTTTAAGGATGATTTTAGAAACAAGCAAGTGATTTTTTTGTATTGTACATCCATCTTTTTAATATACAGTCTATGGGTGAGACCTCCATTGTTGTCCTGTTAGCACCACAATTATGTGGAAATATCTTCTTAAAGCCAGAATTTCATCAAAGCAACTTAAAGTCCAGAGTGATGCAAGTAGAATATGAGGAACAACCAAGAGATAGTACAGATTTGTATATTTCTTTTGTTTTTAATTTTCATTTAGTATATAATTTTTGCTTTTAATTTAGTTTAGATTCAGTTTGCACAGTGGGTTTGCTCAGTTCAGTTTAAACATTTTGAAATATTTTGATTTAGTTCATTTTCTATTATAATAATTGTTAGTTCTACCTTTTTCAGGGGCAAAATTTAGGGGGGGGAAAAAAAAAACCCAAAAAAACTTTAAAACATGTTAGCCTGAAAAGGGTCGCATGCCCACTCCAGGATGGGAACAAGTTGCTGCTCCAAGTGAAGGAGTTTCAGTATCTCGGGATCTTGTTTATGAGTGAGGGGAGACTGATGTGTCTGCAGTGATGTGAATGCTGTAGAGCGTGTCAAAGCGAAGCTGTTGATTCGTTGGTCAATCTACGTTCCTACCCTCATCTATGACCACAAGCTCTGGGTAGCGTCCCAAAGAATCAGACTGTGGATAAAGGCGGCGAAAATGCGCTTCCTCCAAAGGGTGTCTGGGCTCAGCTTTAGAGGGTGAGGAGCTCAGTCATTCAGGAGGGATTCAGAGTAGAGCCGCTACTCGTCCACATCAAAGCAGCCAGCTGAGGTGGTTCGAGCATCTGACAAGGATGCCTCTTGGACGCCTCCTGGACACCTCCTCGGTGAGGTGTTCTGGGCATGTCCTACTAGAAGGAGGCCCCGAAGCAAACCCAGGACCAGCTGGAGAGATTATATCTCTCAGCTGGCCTCGAAACACCCCAGTGTCCTGAGGAAGAGCTGGAGGCGGCAGCCAAGGAGAGGGAGGTCTGAGCATTTCTGCTTGGACTGCTGCCCCCGTGACCCAGATAAGTGGCAGGAAATGAATGGATGGTTGGAAACATGTTACCATACATTGTTAGAGTATTTGCCGCATTGCCATGCAGACACCTCAGTCTCAAACCAATGCATCAAAGCCTCCTCTGCCTGGTTGCTCTGACAGATTTGACACTGTCCAAACATTTTTATTCCATTTTAGTTTGCTTTATAAGTACAAAATATTGTCTCACACCTAGTTCAGTTAACTGAAATGGGAAAAACACATTAGTTTCACTTTTTACTTTAACCAATATAACCTATATAATGGTGCTAGCATATTCAGTAAAATAAAAGCAGGCTCAGTTCTGTCTGCATTACCTGGACGCTAAAACTAAAAAAGTTTTCAAAGAGCTGGGTGTAAAAGAATAAATGTAATGCTCATAAAATGTCTGTAATACATCACACTTTCATCTGGTGGAACACGTAGCCACGTGATGGGGACGTGTCAACTGAAAATGATCACCTTTGTAAATCCCACAAGGAAGGCTTCAGCAGAGCAAACAGGATTTTCAGAAGCATTACATAAAATAAGCTTTTTTAAAATAGTACTTTGTGCCAGGAGAACGTCATTGTCTAACCACCGGCCGTCCTGCCTCACCGGCTGCATGTATGTGTATGCGGACAGTGGTTAGAGCTGTTTTTAGAGCTGGTTGACTCGTCCATCTGTCTGTCTGGCAGAGTGATTAGGTAATGCCTGAGTCACACGCTGAACCAGTCAGCATGTTTGTTTCATTCATTCAACACGTACCTAACGTATGTCTGTGTAAACATGTCAGCGTGACACGCTCCAACACCATATGGCACTTCTGGGAAGCAGCTGATGCTGTTGTGAGTGATCAGCAATGAGCAGTGAAAACAATTCACTAATAATAAAAAGTGGACCACTAATCCATATGTTATAAAAGCATCACCGGTAAACTCAACCAGCTGTGCACACCTGGATTCAGAAAATTTTACTTGCTTTCTCATCCCCTGCCACACCAGATAAGGAGCAGCAGTGAACTGTGACGTTCAGGTCACTCTGCAGATTATCTCCGGGGTTCACGTCAGGTTTCTTTTAAGCCACACAAGGACATTCAGACTCATTTTTGGAGCCAATCCAGCTCCCTCTCCGGCTGTGTGGTTTGGGTTTGTGACATAAAGAGGTGAGTCTTTGCAGAGTTTTATATTCAGCATTAATTAGCGCACCTATTCCAACAAATGCTCTTTATGGGAATTATGCTCTTTTTTTAATAGTACCATCATGAACTTTAACCTTTAACATGCCAACTGAGGCCTGTAGAGTCTGAGATGGAGCTCTTGGGTTTTTTCAGTTTCTCTGAGCATTGCACGGTCTGCACACACCTAAATGCTCCCAACCAGAAAACTGACAAAACTTCTGCTTTTAAAGAGGTGCTTGCACCTGCTGATGATCAATTAATCAAATCCATTTGATTAGCAGCACTTGGCTGCTAATTCCCCTCTTAATTCCTATGGAAGCAGTAAGGGTGTACCTAAGTTTTCACATGACTGTAATAATATAATAGCTATACTAATACTGATAGCTATGGTGAAGTTATAAGCTTGGTCATTGCTCTGACAATCCCTGAACTACTAGACCTATGAGACTAGGAACAAGTGGATAATCCGAGCTCATGCTGGGATTAGGAGAAAAGGGTCTGAATACACTCGTAAACAAGGTATTTGGAAGTTCTAAGAAGTACCCGAGTCTGGCCTCCCATCGCTGCTCATGAACTCCTGCATGCGTTTCTCCAGTTTCTGCTGGCGTCTCCTCTTCATCACCACCTCCGGGTTGGAGATTGTCCTGGTAAAGCTGGTCTCCGGCATGTCTTTATAAACCTCTGCTGCCAGGTTTTCCCTAAACCAAAGAACAAATGGCATGGAAAAAGAAGAGTAGAAAAACATGAAGACAGAAGGAGGAACACACAGGTCAAAGTTTAAGTCACTATTCTTTCCTCTTCTGGAGTGTTCTGTGCTTTTCTTAATGTTAAAAAACAAAATCTTAAAGGACCGTCAGGATGTAAGGGCAAGACAGGAAGATGAGTGCATTACCCGTCCTCACGGCTCAGTGTCTGCTCGTCTCCATCAGGGATCCGGGCAAACTCTTTGTCCCTCTTCTTTTCCTTCTTCTTCTCCTTCTTGGACAGAGTCCTCTTGAAGTTCTGGATCACGCCATCTTTCTCCTTCTCAGGCCCGTTACTCTGACTCTTCTAGAAAAACAAGGGAGTGAGGCTGAATGAGAAGCCTGCTACAGATGCACTTATTTCTGGGTGAAAAAGTGACAAATGAGCAAAGTGAGTGAGGAAAAGACAAAGGCATCTTTGTTACATTCGAGTAAGCCAAATTTGATGAAGGGCTAAAAATGACTTTTAAAAAGAAATGCCCATGTGTCTATTAAAACCTGGACCAAACACCTCTTACTTTACACAAAACAGGTTTAAATAGATACACTGCAACATTCTGCACAGACTGAAATTAAGAAAAATAAATTATCAAGAAACATAATCAGCTGTCTGTCCAGTGGGTCACTCATCCAGAGGATGGATTTCCATTCCCCATTGTTGGTAATCATTGGTAATCCTGCTCTGCATCATCAGTGAGTGGAGACACCTGAATCAGTTCTCCACCTGCTGTAGGTTCTGATCAGAGTGGTCCTGTAACTACCTGCAGATCTACAGAGCCAACGCTGTCTCACGGAAGTTTGTGAAATACTCACCACCTCTAATCTAACTCATGGATCTGGCTTCATATTTACTGATTCGTGTCCACATCAACAAAATTAATACTTTACACTGTTAAAGCACAAAAAAGCTGGAGGTTGGATGGGGTTGGTGGTGGAGCCAGAGGCCTAAAACTGTGTTATACACATCAAAGATTTTTACTTATTTTTAATTTTTTTGTAATATATTACAAATTAAAAATGCATTATTGATTATCATTCAGATTAAAACTGGTTAGGAGAAAAAAAACTACCCTGTTAGGTATAGAAAAAAAAAAACATGGTTTGGACTGAAATACAATGGGTGGGACTTTTTCTAAAGTTCCTCCTCTTGGTTGCCAGGATGATGCATGTCCACTACATCTGGATAACATGCAAACACTAAATATACTTCCTTTGGAAATACATTACTTATAAACTCATGCTGACTGTCAAAAACAAAACAAATCGCTTTTTCATAATTATTTCACATTTTGCTATGAGACTGTCCGACCCTGGGATGAGAGACTTCCTGGAGAAGCAGCTCAATGATATTAAGGACTGCTACAAGAGTAACCTGGCCAGCAAGCCAGCTGGTAAGGAAACATGAGGGAATGAAAAATGCCAAGAAAAGAAAAAAAACATGAAAAACAATAAGAAAAGTTGTCAAATATATCTGAGCAGCCCGCTACAGTAAAGTCTATGTGTAGGAAACACTACACTGCATTTAAAGACAGTATAAAACATGGAAGTAGCTTCCCTATGCAAAAAATGAAGCCGATTACAAGTCGTTAGCAAATCAGCGTGTATTCTCGTTTTTTAAAGCCAAATCCGCCACTCACTCGTCACATTTGGTTTCAAAATACCCAGATGGCAACCCTGAAAATACTCAGATTGAGGTTTCGTAAGAGGACTTAATTAACCAAGTGACATCCATCTTTTATATACAGTCTATGATTGCACTGTGGACAACTGGTGCCTCTTCCAAAGTGCATCTGTACCTTTATGGCTGTACCGTAAAGGGTCTACTCTAGAATTTTAGTGATTTTGAAGAGCTGAACAAAGTGATTTAAAGTGATTTGTTTTTCCTCGACAGGCTATGGATGAGTGGAAGAATAATTCATCTCACTAGTAAGCATACTGTTTAATAGTGAACACTAACAGTACAGACAGAGCAGATGACCTTGGGCAGGATGTCATTCTCATTCTTCAGGACGAAGCGTCCTTCCCTGTCGTCTTTGTTCCAGTTCAGCTGCACAACAAGAGGCTTCTCATCCAGGTCCAGCTGACGTTCTTCTAAAACACACACACAGAAACACACACACAGAAACACCGGTTCACCGTTTTAAGATTACTTTGGTTTTGTAACCTCTGTCGCTCTCTTCTTCTCATCAGAAATCTATGTAACTCACCGCCACTGACATGGACCTCGTACAAGGAGTATTTTGGTGAGGAGAGCATCCTCATGTCTGGTCTGAACTTTTCGGCTAACGTCTCAATGACGTCCTGTGTTGTTGCTGTACTGGAGACTCTGATGCACTTGGTGGCAAAGTTACCGGCAACCCGGTCCTGGAAGTAGAACCTCATCACGCCATGGAACTCCAGGTCCTTTTAGAGAAACACAAGAAGAGTCAATCATCTGTTTATACAAACTGCAAATGACAGAAAAAAAACATCTAAATTCAACACAATTATGTTTACATGCAGAACATAAACACATACTTGGATGTTCACATTGAAGACCGGAAAACTAGGACATAAACAGTAGCTCTGACTTATTAATGCAGGACGGCGATGTTAAGGTGACTGTTCAGCAGCCTTGACTGTGACGGGAGGGGAAAAACGATGCTGGCTAAGAGCCAGCGATCTGAGCGTGTCAGCAGGTTGTGTAACGATAGGAAAAGAAGGTTGATCAGTCATTCACTGATCTGGACTGTCAGCCCACATGCATCAAGTTTTTAGCACAACAAATGACTTCAGTGGCACCAGTTTTTAAAAAGAGATGATGAATGTTTATGGTCCAAATATTACATTAAAGACTGAAGATATCAAAAACATTACAGGTGTGTCATTTCAGAAAAACTTTCAAGTATACATGTGAAATAAATATGACAGTATAAGCGAGAATAATAGATCCCACTCAACACTGATTATTTAAATGATTTAAATGAACTTTACTTCAAGTCATTCGTATATAATTGGTATCAAATGTCATTTCCAAGAACCTTCCTGATCTGCACATTGATTTAATGTGTTCCAACTCTCTTATCTACTTTCTCAGCTCATTATGCAGGTCTAGGGAAACCTCTCACGAACACACACACACACACACACACACACACACACACACACACACACACACACCCAGTGTTATATAGCCACCCAGTGTTATATAGCCACCCAGGGCTATTTTGTCTACATGTGTACAAATTCATTGCCTACATGCAGACATTTCCTTCTTATGTACAGAGTCTACTACCGAACAAGAATGTCTTAAACCTGATCTATGTATGTAACACTGTGCTGATGCAGCAACTGTAGCTCGCAGCCCTGTGCGCACATATGCATATGTTAAGGCGGCTCAGCAGTAAATCTGGCCTCATATTTCATCATAACCGCCATCAAAGAAAGATCTTAGGTATCCAAGAGCTTGCCAACATTACATAGCTAGTAGCTGCTATTACTCTGAAAAAGTAGGTGATCCTATCTCACTCTAGGGGACAAAAACAAATTTAAAGCAAGAGAGAAATGATCCGTTCACACCGCTGTGCCAAGCTATTTAGGCAAGATGAAGGCAGCCATGAACACACAAAGCCATGTATATAGTGATAAGGCGTTTCTCAGACACAGATTCTGTTAGTGGCAGCATTGGTGATGCATGCCTTCTAAAGTTAATCATTAAATATTACCACTTATAAGGTTCTCCTCAGCAGATATTTGAATTGCTAAGTACAAATGAATAACAGGGCAATATAACAAGCTGCCTCTCAGGCGAGTGGACGAACTTGGACAACAATTAAATAGTTTTCATTTTGCTTGCAGTCGACAGACAGAGACTGCAGACACATTCACTATCCGCACACCAAGGTCCAAGGGACCTTTCATGAATGGTGACGCCATTTTCATAGAACTGATTGGTCAGTAGGTGGCAGTTTTATACGTGTCGATCTCTTATATCAAACTTCACCTGGCCTCTGGCATGCCTAGAAATTCTGGCTTGCCCTTCGATGTGGCTTAGAAACAAATTTTGTAACAACCTTGATTTTAAAAAATGAATAAAAAAAAATAGAAGGCATCCTTTTTTTTTTACCGTAGGGTTGTATATATTCTCAGTGGAGACAGCAAGCACAGAGAGTCTCTCTAAGGTTTGCTTCATAAGAATGTGTTAAATTTTATTATGCCAGGAAGGATGTTGTGTCTTCACTGTGGATCTGCTAGACCGCAGATATCTTTTCTGTCAGCATGCCAGCAAAACAATTCACATGCCAGCATCTGAAAGGGGATGCAAACAAGCAAAAATGAGCATTTAATCTGAGGCTGAGGAACATGTGCAGAAAGATATAAAACAAAGGTTTAACTACACTGATTCTGCACAGTTTGTGGGTTTCCTCTCAAAGAAAAAAAAACAAAAAAAAAAACCAGGTAAATACAAAAGGCAGGAGACTGACAAGCGTGTTCTGATTTTTTGATATGAAGAGAAAACTTTCCCCGCCTCCCTCTAACTCGTCGCCTCCCCTTCCCTGTCGAGCGGAGTGAAAACACTGAGAACAGTTTCGATAGGCAAGGGTGGAGTCGGGAATGTGTGTGTGTGTGTACGTTGTGATTTACTGCTGGAATGTGGGTCATCGAGGGCTGTCGTTGTCAAGCTTGCGTAACTGCTGGTTACTGTTACCGTGGAGACACTAAAGTTCAAAAAAGGCCCAGCTTAGAGTGAGCAGTGGATAATTAACACACTGGTCAGTACAAATGCAGACACCTTCTGGGACCACTGGGAACGGTTAAGTGCAGCCACGTGTAGTTCAAGTTCAATGCACCTCCAGATGATGGTACATTCCTACAAAGTCTGTGATCCTCTACACACCCATGTTGGTGAAAATAATCCAGCCCTAAACTCTTGAAATTCATACCCTTAAAGCTGTGGACCAGAACCGCATCGCCAGTCTGCACCCACTCATTTTCACCAGTTTCCAAGGGGGATGGGATTTGATTATCCCGAACCAATCACTAGAGACCAACACACCCAGCAGAATCTAACATCAGTTCAAGTCAGCACCATGAACGCATTATCAGAAGACAAACTTGTTTGGGCCCACCTACCAACTTGTGCAAAGAATCCACAGTGCATGTGTCCTTTCTAAACACAGTGTTTGGCAAGTACACCATGTACTACACTGAATTTATAATTAGTATTTTGACATGTTGAATTAATGCTACTTTGTTGTACAGGTACAACACAAAATAAACATCTTAATGAGTCAAAAACTTACCTACCATTAAGGCCAAAGGCCCCGACTGTCTCCAGAGCCCTGGGTGATAATTTCTACATAGTCAACACTGATACACTTCTATGCCAACATACTTGTTTTGCAGGGAACTTAAGTAAAAACAGTTCTGCATGTTTTATCATTTGTTTAATGCCCTCCCTCCTAGGTACTGTAAACTGGCTGTTTAACCATCACAGTTCCCACCTTCACAACACCTGCCATGGGTACAGTTTTAGTCCAGTGGGTTTTCCTTGGACTGCTGGTTTTTAAACAGACAAACTTCTGATGCACTTCTGATGGCAAATCAGTCCAATCAATAAAGTGATCAGAGCCACTCAAACATCTGGACCTCAGCAAATGGACCAAGTCTAATTACCTGTCATGTTGGAAATATTCCTAGTATTGCCATTCCGAAACTTGAGTTCGCCACTGAAAACTTTCACTGAATTTTTAAATCAGAAAGCCGAAGATTAATCATTTCCTTCTTTGTGTTTTCATTGATTTGTTTGGATCTTCTGATGATTTATTTGAGGTTGATTCTCCATTAACATTTACTTCATTGTCAATGACCTCTCACAGCCCACCTGTACCAACTTCACAGCTCATCACTGTCCAGTGGCTGAACGCACATCCTTTAAGATGAACCTTAAACTTGCAAACTTACTTTTGTGACCTTTTTCGGGCACTTACTACGCTGAAATAATATAATGTTTAATTATTTTTAATTTTCAGCTACTACAAACTAGCAACCCTGGCTTTAAGGCTGACGAATGCTTCAAAAACTGATATTAGATTGATTTCATGAATGAAAAAAATTATCTTTTTTATATTATTGTTGGCTAGAAAGGGCAGAAAGGAGGGCAAAGGGGACAATACTTAGAGACAGGACTACAGTTACCTCAAGTTAGGGTTACTTTATTGTCTTCTATAGTAGATAATTGTCTTGGATGGGGAAACTGCTGGATCAAACCAGATTAAAGGAAACATTACAATAAAAACACACAAACGGGCACACTTTTTTTCCTCCTAGCTAAAAGTTCAAAATTTAAAAATATCAAATGTGAGAGCAGAGCAGGAACCAACTGTTCAGTTTATACCTCTGCAGCTTTCACTCTAATAATCCCTAACAGCTTTTTTTTTTTGGTGTATATCACAGACAGCACATGGGTTGAGTGGAAATGCTAATGCAGCAGAATGTCAACAAACAACAGCCCGGATAAGAGCTGCTGCACTCAGTCTGTCAAACGCACAGAGTCCCACATTTCCAGTCAAGTTCTGGCAGAGAGGTATGAGCTGAGGTTTAGGGAAGTCTTTGATCTTGGACTAATTCTGTCAGCGTGTTTATATATGCTGGGTCGACATATGCCCCATGTACACAAATTAACTAATGCCATGTAATTACTGCATGTTAGACCATATGTGGCACTGCAGAGGTTTGTGCATCTGTGCATAATTCCCTTTCTTCACTGTGTCAAGCATCAGGGAAGACACACACACACACACACACACACACACACACACACACACACACACACACACA
>VUQS01017479.1:18947-33324 GCA_015108495.1 Heterochromis multidens | reverse complement strand
CTGCAGTAAAATGCTGCAGATGTTCTATCAGTCTGTGGTGGCAAGTGTGCTGTTTTATGCTGCAGTCTGCTGGGGAGGCAGCATCAGAAACAAGGATGCAAGGAGACTGGACAAACTAGTGAGGAAAGCTGGCTCTGTGATTGGAGCCAGACTAGACACACTGGGGGAGGTGGTGGAAAGATGCACACTAAAGATGTTAGAAGCCATCCTGAACAACTCTGATCACCCACTTTACAACATCTTTATGGAACAAAAAACCATCAGTACTGGAAGACTCCTCTCTCTCCGTTGTAAAACGGAGAGATACAGAAAATCATTCGCACCCACAGCCATCAGGCTTTACAATTCTCACATAAATAGCAGATGAGCTGTCAGACAAATGAATTTCCCTCTGGGATCAATAAAGTTATTCGTATTCGTATTTTGGTGTGCTTTTAGGTTTTTAGTTATTTTAGGTTAATTTCAGTTTGGTAACTTGTCGTTTCATCAAGCCAGTGTAGTCGTAGTGTCAGTCCCAAGCCTGGATAAATGGGGAGAGTTGCATCAGGAAGGGCATCCGGTTTAAAGTCTTTGCATAAGATTATCAGTAAGATTGACATACTGGATCAGGTTAACAACAACCGCTATTGGTGCAGGGTGCAGGGTGCCAGTGGAAACAGTGCTACTGTTGGCTGAAGACAAAGGAAGAGGAGCGGGGGAAGGAGCTTTAATGCAAGGACTGTGACTGGTAAAGAGAGAGTGTACAAAGTTAGAGAGGCAAGGATGAGATGGTTTGGACGTGTGGAGAGGAGGGATGGTGGATATATTTGACAAAGGATGTTGAATAAGGAGCTGCGAGGCAGGAGGAAAAGAGGAAGACCACGGGGAAGATCCATAGATGTAGTGAAGGAAGACATGCAGAGGGTTGGCGTGACAGAGGAGGATGCCAGGGACAGGGTGAGATGGAGACAGATGATCTGCTGTGGTGCCCTCTAAAGTGAGCAGTCAAAAGAAGAACTGTTTCACCTCAGTTGTCTATAAAACTGTAAAACACAAAGATTGTTGTAATCAACTTTATAAGTCAGTGGGCTGTTCTTGCTTTCTGATAATCTTGGAAGATCAAGATGACATTTACATTTAGGTCTACATCAGTTAGGTGCTGACTAAATGTTAAAAGATAATGTGATGAAGACTTTAAAGCAGTTGGTTTATTTTAAATAATAAGGATTTCTTTGTGGCCCTGGTATAAACCTAAATGTAATGCAAATGTTGTTACTTTCCCAGGAACAAAATGGCTCCATGAAGAAGAACATACCACTTATTGGTAAGGACTAAGCTTTTAAGGTTTGTGATTAGCAGCTGTGTAGATTACACTGTAATGTTTTTGTTTATGATGCAACTTTATTTGACAGCTACAACCATCCATGTGTCTACAATGTCTAAGGCTACAGAAGTAGGATATTTCATTTGATGAACATTATTTATTATTTATGATACATGAATACATAGCACATTGCAAGGGTGATTTGCAATGCACATAAAATCCTCAGTATTACAGTATTTTTATACTGTGTTAACAGTATAAAAACAACAAGGTGGAAATGTACATTTTTGGCTTAACCTGTGAATTATATGTCAATACATTTGTTTAGGTCTCTTCTGTCCCCGAGTTGCAGGTAGTAGTGGAATAGACCATGAACTTCATGGAGCAGACTCCTCGGGTTTCCTCCATGCGTATCCAGTCTGTGTGTCACAGGACAGATGGACAGCGAGAGGAGAAGAGGTGAGAGAACAGATAGAACCAAATTTTTTTTTTTTTTTACCCTATAAGATTACATTTTTGAGTGTTGAAGTGAAACAACTACCATGAAATATTTCATTATTAGAGACAAGACAAACTATTTCTGGATTTTTATTCCTACCTAAAATAACATTGACAACCTCCAGCTGTCAGCTCTTCAAATCTTTATTGATCAAAACAAATAACATGATTTTATCCTTTTCCTTCTACCCTTGTGGCTACTTCTCTTTTTCTAGCATATCCAAGAAAACTTGTTGCATCCATGTTTCACAGCAGAGGGCAGCATTAGTCAAGTAATGTTCTGTAACTTCTTATCTATAGCCAAGTACTGTATATCTCCCAGTTTCACTTCTAATCATTGCCTTTTTATGCCTTTCTTTTTCTTTCAGAGGAGTCCAGGTCCCATGTTGGAGTACTTGGTATATCTTAATAACCAGCATAATCTGGCAGATTGTCCCATTAACAGACCTTCCAGCCCTTCTATGTCTCCAGTACCTGACTGGCCTTGTCACTCTACACCCATTCCTAGTTCACTGACAGCCATTTCTACTACTGTCAGCTCCATGATGACTAGCTTCATGACTGACACATCTAGTTCCATTGGTTTTATGTGTGGTGTCAACAGTTCAGCCACCGACCCTCTAATGTCCACATCCAAGAGTCCCTGCTGCTCTGACCAGGATCACATCAGTGCTGCAGCTCACCTTCACCTCCTGGGAGAATCCTTATCCCTGATTGGACACCATCTCCAGGAGACAGATGTGAGTAGATTCAATGTAGAAAAAATTGTAATTTCTTTTTAGAAGAAAATTTATGTCTTTTGTCCCTTTATGGGGCATGTATTCTTCATCTCACTTGTATAGATTCAGAAATGAGGGGCTTATAGTGGTCCCTGCAGCTGTCCAAAAACCACAATTACCTTAAATATTTGCTAAGCAGAAGTAAACACAAAAGATTTTGATCATAAACAGAAACTGAAAAAGCTTGGATAGTTGGAGTGCATCCCAAGATAGTTGGTAGGAGTTAAAACATTGTACAGTCCTATAAAGTGCTGCTTTATTCATCTTTTTCTGTCTATATTTCCAAGTTGATTCACAGAGGCCTGTATCACGAAGCTAGCTCAGCATAGTCAGGGTATTGTTCCCTTATCTTGATTCACTTATCCTAACACTGGCAATCAGGATAAGTGGTCACATGAAGCTGGTTATCAATTTGCTACGTTAACCCAGGGTTTTCCCTGTACGTTCACATGAAAGAGGTGGCGTTGGGAGTATCTAACCAATCACAGTTATGGATAAGTGTACTGGCAGCAGAGTGATTGATTTTAAAAAGTAAGATGAAACTATAGTATGGGGAAAAATATGAAGAGGTTAAACAGACTGAAGGCAATGAAAGTGTGTGTGAGGTAAAACACTGTACAGTCATGTAGTATTAAAGGTGTGCTCTTTAGGCACTTTGGTCAACAAGAGTGGAAAAACTGCTATATTAATAAAGTTGAACATATTTGAAGCAAAAAAAGAAAGCTGGCAAAAATTCTGACAGTGCAAGTTAACATATTTATCGATATTACAACTGTCATTATGACATGGGATAATCTGATGGATTGTGATTAAGTATTTCATTAAATGTTTTTATTCTTTCAACTGCAGCCTTGATGGTGTTTAATGGTCTGATGGTAAAGAATAAATAAAAAATCAAAATTCAAATGTAGCCTTAGTCTGTGTTCAAATTTGATATAAGATCAGCAAATACAATATAGGAGCGTTGTTTTAGGATCATATATTAATGCTTATAGAACAATAAAATTGTCAAAAGTCAAGGAATAAAGTTACATCTAAGAACCTATATTTCTTACTGATGCTCACCAGGGAAACACAAAGACCCTTCTGCTATCTGCACACAGAGGTCCAAAGGATCTTCCAAGAATGGTGACACCTGTTTTCCAGAAAATTGGTTAGTTAGTAGGTAGTGATTTTATACCTGTTGATCTGTAATCAGGAACCTGTTTGCAGCATAAGCTACTATGGCGATATACCCCAGTAAAAAGTGAACCACCTTTATAGCACAGAAAACCCAGGGTTAACCCTGAAGTTACCTGGATAAGACCAAATCCTGCTTCACAGTACAGGCCTCTGGTCTCCTACACAATCACTGAGAAATGCATGTATCCTTAGAACAAAATACAGCAAATGGAGATCAATGAACAGAGCAACTCAGTGTATTGTAGGTAGCATTAATCAAGTTAAAATATCACCAGACAGGATTGTAGATTCTGGGGAACAAAAATAACAAAATTAAGTAATGTGCAAACTACAAAATATCAAAATAAATTTCACATAGCTGCTGCTGTTTTTAAAGTTTACAACAAACAACTGCAGTGTCAGAAGGGTGTGTTTCGTTTAACCAAAGGAAAGCATGCAACGTATTCATTGCATTAAAGGGTGATACAAGCCTCTCTGTGCATCTTCAGAAAATGGTGTGTATGTCGAGTAGTTTCTCTCTGCTGTTGGACTCTCTGCTGTGTGCTATGGCTCCACTTACTGGCCTCACCATGCACATACCAGAGCTGAGGAGCTGCACACAACACACACTGGTGAGCAATGCTGCCACTTAATGGTGCAGGCACATCATGTATTTTATATGCTGTTATGTATACATGTTTTCACCATAGTGAAATGATTACAGGGTAAATCCAGTGTGTTATGTGTTAAAGGGAAAACACCTACAGATTAATGTTTTACTCACTCTTTGTATATATTTACTGGCTCAGAAAAAATTTTAATTTTAAGGGTTTTATATTCTGTGGTGTAGTTACAATAATATAACCTATATTTTGTAGATATTAGAAGTAGATTTCTGTTTTATAATTATAATTAAAATGTTCAAAATAATTACTATCTAAAGCTTTAAAGAGTCAGGTATACATATTTAGATGTACCCTGCATGGTTTCACCTCCAGATAAAAAAGGGGGCTGAAAAGGGGCAAAGCCTAAAGCAAAGAAGAGTTAAAAAAAAAAAAAAGCCAGATTTTAAGATTTGTGTCATTGGCGTGCATTTTTTACATTTTTTTTATCAAGACCGCCTTCAAAATGAAGTGTTTGTACTATAATACGTATTCTGAACTTCTTAAATCTGCTGCTGACAAACACACGCCATAGAGGAGTATTTATCCAGGACAGATTTAATTAAAAAAGGGAAAAAAAATAATTTAAAAAGATTAAAAATAATACTGGAAGGAATAAAACCTAAATGGTTTCAAACTGAAGCTATAGTGGAAACAACAAACACATTCTGCAGACTAACTGAAACTAAATTGAATTGAAAACACAAAATACAAAGTTGGGCTGATTTTGTAATTCACACACATGCTCCTAAATGCATTTTGAAGTATTTAGTCACCACCGGCATTGTTGCTCTGTCTTTCCTTTATAAATGTTAGGGAAATTCAGGGGTTTGCTTCACCCATTTAGCACCACATGTGAAATTGTGATTGTTGTTGGCCAGTCAACTTTCCCATCATGCTTCTTTTTACTGCCCCCTTCCCATCAGGCCGCTATATAAAACCCTAACATTTTTTTTTTATTGTCCTTTTTTAAAGGCCTCCACCTTGGAAAACATTGCTTATGTGATGCCTGGGCTGTGAGTTAAAGGAGACCCCTACTGGCTCTACACAGCAATGATAAACTGAAAGACACTAAATGTTAGTTGACACTTGAAAATTAAGTTTAAGGGTTATTTTGTTATGAGAATATATTTGCTTCCACTTTGAACTTTGAACTGTATATTTTTTCAGAGACACAATTTTTGTTATTTACATATGTATGTTTAAAATGCAAGTTAAATGCCTTGCATTACTTATTCGATTGAAGATGCCTTGTTTCACTGTAAAAAATTAGAAGTAGTGGGTTAGTTCACAGTAGAGCTCAGGCATCACATATTTTTGTACCTGGTAACTCAATAATAAATCACATTTGTACATGAATGCTATCTTATAGTTTTGTTTCCGCAGTATGGTTACATAAAGTTCATTTAAATATTCTGGCAAAAAGTATAATATATTTGCCTAAGATGTTCAGCCAAAAAAAAAAAAGAGTAGCTTGTTGTCATGCAGAAACCATTAAATACACAAGTTAGACAAGAGATTACTTTTCTAAGGAGCCCAAATCTCAATTTCTGCATGAGCCTGTGGTTCTCAAACTGTAGGTCATGGAGCTATTGCAAGTTGGACAGTTTGTTGTTAATGATTAAAAAAAAAACACTGTGTGTTGCTGAAGTTGAAACCAAGCATCAGGATGGGGAAGAAAGGTGATTTAAGTGACTTTGAATTTGACATGGTTGTTGATGCCAGGTGGGGTGGTCTGAGTATTTCAGAAACTGCTGACCTACTGGTATTTTCCCTCACAACCATCTCTAGGGTTTAAAGCGAATGGTCAGAAAAAAGAGAAAATATCCAGGGAGTGGCAGTTCACTGGGTGAAAATACCTCGTTGATGCCAGAGGTCAAAGGAGGATGACCAGACTGCTTTGAGCTGATAAGGCAACAGTAACGCAAGTAACCACTTTAGGCCTAAGGTATGCAGAGGAGCATCTCTGAATGCACAGCATGTTGAACCTTGAAGCAGATGGGCTACAGCAGCAGAAGACCACATCTGGTGCCACTTCTGTCACCTTCTGTCAACTAAGACTACAATTCACATGGGCTCACCAAAATTGGACAATAGAAGATTAGAAAGCTGTTGCCTTTTCTGATGAGTTTTGATTTTAGCCATGACATTTGGATGGTAGGGTTAGAATTTGTCCTGAACAACATGAAAGCATGGATCCACCTTGCCTTGTATCAGCAGTTCAGGCTGGTTGTATTGGTGTAGTGGTGTGGGCAGTATTTTCTTGGCACAGTTTGGGCCCTTTTAAACACCACAGCCTGCATGAGTATTGTTGACCATGTTCTTTTATGACCACTGTGTACTCATCATCTGATGGCTGCTTCCAGCAGCATTAATGCTGCCATGTCACAAAGCTCAGATCATCTCAAACTGTTTTTTTTTAACATGACAATGAGTTCACTGTACTCAAATAACCTCCACAGTCACCAGATCTCAATCCAGTAGAGCACTGAGATGTGGTGGAGCCCATCTCATCATGGATGTGCAGCTGACAAATCAGCAGCAACTGTGTGATGCTATCATATCAGTATGAACTAAAACTCTCTGAGGAATATTTCTAACACTGTGTTGAATCCATACCATGAAGAATTAAGACATTTCTGAAGGCAAAAGGTGGTCCAGCCCAGTACTAGCAAGGCGTACCTAACAAATGGGGCATACAAGAAAATGTTTGAGAACGAATGGCATAATCTGTGGGCATGTGTGCAAATCTGCAAATATCACAACTACTTGACTCACACAGAGATAAATATATGCTGAAAGAGTCATTTTTCTGTTTAATTACTGACGTTAGGATTTAAGTCCTTAATGACAAATGGGGGTGGCTGTAGCTCACGAGGTAGCGCAGGTCATCTGCTAATCAGAAGGTTGGTGGTTTGATCCCTGGCTACTCCAGTCTGCATGCCACATATCCTGGGCAAGATACTAACCCCAAGTTGCTCTCCGATGCATCCATCGGAGGATGAAAATGTGTGTGAATGTGTAGACAGAAAGCACTTAAGCATAGAAAAAAGTGCTTGTATGAATGAGGCATGTTGTATAAAGTGCTTTGAGTGCTCCGGGAGAGTAGAAAAGCGCTACATAAGAATCAGTCCAAAATGTTACTGATATTAATGATGAGGTCTGTTTGTAATTGTTTTCATATTGAAATGAACTTAACAACTATTACTTAAATGAAAGGTAGTGAAGACTTGAAGTTTTATGCTTCACTGTTTTCATACAGTATGCAGAAAAAAACCCCTAATGTTTTATTTTTCACCTTCCATTCATACAACACACAAAACAACCAGAATAATGTTCCTCTTATGTTGATTGATTCTCTCTTTACATTGTAAACTTGTAATGTTTGTCTGTGACATGCCTTCATGCCTTCATACTTTCATTTTTGACTAGTGATGAACTTACTTACAGACCTGGTTTACCAGGTAATATCCCTAGTGAAAACAAACCCTGAAGGACAGCTTCTTTAACAGACATCCATGAGTTTTGACACATCATGGGTGTGGTAGTTAAAACTAGCTTTGAATGATTCACAGTCGCCGCTGGTTATACCTCCTCCGCCCCAGGTTGGAATGCTTAGCAACCTGCAGACTGAGAAACCTGTTGTGCCAAGAAATACATTTAGTGCACTCATGTATGGATGTGTTTTAAATTTGGGAGTGGCTCAGGTGAGACTGTGCACCTCACCTGAACAGACAGCTTTTATTAGTCAACTGGGAACTAACATGTACCGAAGTTGTCTGCGTGAGAAACATAATTCAGTGCCAACTAAACAAACTCAGTACTGAGAGAATACAGCATATGAACGCAGCCTCGTAGACCTCAAACACTTGAGTGAGTATGCTTCTTATTGCTTAAATAAAGAATTTGTAAGAGACTTACAGAGAGTTAGATAACTTACTAAATAATTGGGATCATATAAAGCTTCTTAGTTGTATTACTTTATCACTGCAAGGAATATATTGGTGTTATGTATTGTCCCCTGTTTTGAGGAAATAGTTTGTTAGATCAGCTAAAACAACATATAGCGATGCAAGTTGTTCATTAACAGTTTCAGCAATAGATTCATGCCTAATTTTGAATTTTCCTTACATGCCAAACCAAACATACTTATGAAATACAGCATTGTTTGCAATGCACTGTCAACTTGCTTTGCCATTTGTTCAGTATCTATTTCTGTATGGATTTGTTTTGTAACTTTTTGCATATCAATCCATATGTAAGAATCCAGGCAGAATGTTGTTTGACAGGAATGGCAAGGTGAGAAACTCATGAGCATTTCCAGTGAAATGAGGGCCTTAAGTTATTATCAGTTACTTTAGTTCTTGTTAACTCGTGCTTAGTAGTTTAAAGGGTAGAGTGAAATACAATGTAGGTATTGTGTGTGCATGAAGACTCATGCATGGGAACAGAGGAGAAAGTTTTCAATTTAAGTTTTAGATGTCATTTTATCATATCCTGTTAAAGGATTATATGATTACTTAATCCTTAAAATAGTAATTAACTGATAAAATCTACCTAGTTGAGCCTGCTCAGCTGATCCACTCGTCTGTTTTCCAAGTTTATTTGAATGTGGATTTGTGTTTGAGTTTGTTGAGAAAAACCTAATGCATGTATCAAAACACAGCTTTTAATTTGGTTGGTTGGTGTGGCTTCCTAACAAATACCACAAGTGATATTTTGTCCTCAATTTAATTTTTTTTTTTTTTTTTTTTATTTTTTTTTTTTTTTTTTTTGACTGCTTCCTATTTCCGTCTTTCATGTCAGGGATGAGTGAACACTACAGAGAGAGTTACTATGGGTCCTCACCCTCGGAGCTTAGGCTGCTTCTTTTGGGGAATATTGGATGTGGAAAGACGTCATCAGCAGACACTATTCTGGGCCAGCTGTCCCCCATTTCTCCCACTGCCTCCAGGAGCTGCCAGCTCCGACAGGGCTTCACTGAAGGCAGGAATGTGACCCTGGTGGAGGCACCAAGATGGTACTGGAATGGTGGCAAGATGGAGGACAATGTCAGAAAGGAGACACAGCGAGCAATGACTCTGGTATCACCAGGCCCACATGCTCTTTTGCTGCTGGTGCCTGTTAGTCAATTCACAGAGGTTAGTTCTGGCTTGCCCCTCAGTGATGTCATCTGTTGCTCAACTTTGTTGAAGTTACAGCCTGTAATGTGTATCTATCAAACTACAGTGGAAAAAATGTGTACCTAGTATACAACTTGAAGATCTTCTGAACCATTTTCATATCAAGCAATAACTTTACCAGTCAAATTTAGAGCTTTCATTTTTCCTCTTTGCCTTTTTCCCACAAAGATGGAGGGACGTGTGCCTGCAGAGTTGGAGGAATTGTTTGGACAGGAGGTGCTGGACCACACTGTGGTCATGCTGACCTGTGGGGACTACTTGATGGGAAAAACAGTGGAGGTATGAGAGGTGTACACTTACCCTCTCTTTTAGCTCATCTTTTATAAAGTAGGGAAGTCACTCGGTACTCCCATAAGAGGGCATAGTTTCACCTTTTATCTTTTGACTTGACCCTTTGTCTGAGTGATATAAATAAGTGGTGTGTCCAAATCTATCAGGTTGGATTATGTAAATATGCTGTCAGTAATATATAAGGGAGATGCAAATCATTGCAGGTCTAAATTCACACAAGCCACATTGTTCTCCCACAGGAATACCTGCAGAAAGAACACCCAGGCCTGAGGCAGATAATTGAGTGTTGTGGAGGGCGGTACCATGTCATCAATAATCGTCAGCGACAGGACAGGGAGCAGGTCCGTGAGCTGCTGGAGAAGGTATGAAGTCAGAGTAGAAAACAATTAGCAGATTAGATTTAGATTTTTGGACCCCCCTTGAAAACATGTCTCAAGCGGTTTCTCCTGATACAGTAAATCAGTTACCATTAGTGTGCTCACACATTTTGTCATTTGGATCAGTCTTCCTCAATACTTAAGTACAGTAAATTTTTTTTAAATACTCCATTGGTTGGAGCTTTTTGTTTGAATGGTTTCTTTTGAGATGGTTGCTGAGCATGCATGCATGCTATTTTTCCAGCACCGCCCTGTTTCACATTCGTAAACTCACACCCCGTTGCAGTACGGACTGGTTTGGATATTAACGATGACCTTAATTATTTTGAAACTGTGACTCACATGACAGTGTTAAAATTCCTGCAGTAAGTTGTTATTGTTTATTTGTTTATTTGCGCAACAGGTGGACAATATGGTGGAGAAAAATGGGGTATACTACATGAAAACAGTCCAGGATAGGGAGCTGGAAAAACGGGTGAAAGATAAAAAGGAAAAACTTATGGAAAGTTTCAGAACTCAGAAGGAAGAGAAAAAAAAGACCCAGGCATCAATTTATACCCCAAACACAGAAACACTTGGTAGAGGGGAGGAGTATGTCAGTGCCATATCAACAGAGACGAGGAGGAGAAGAGAAGAAATGAAGGAAATGGTGGAAGGAGTTGAGGTGAGCCAGATATCTAATGGGCTTCATTCAACTCAAACACTAGAGCGACAGTCATCCTTCGAGCCCTCTGACAACAGGGAGTTCAAAAGGACACCCAGTTTCAAACTGAATCGAGGTAAATGCCAATAACTGGATGCTGCCTTCCATTATTGTACCCTGATTTGTTCTTTTATCAGTGTAAAAAAGATGAAAGTGAGCGCGACTTGCTTTCCCCCCCCACTAGATGGAGCTATACTCTCACAAATGTCAGAGGCTAAATCAACTCAAAAAGTGATCTCTACTTGTAAGTCACAGGACTTCACTCTCTCATATGATGTCATTATCAACACTTTACTCCTTAATATGTTACTGACTCTGATTTTTACCTGATGACTTTCAGTTCACCACAGAATTAACAGCTTTGAAGAGAGATCACCCGAGGGTTCGCCTACCACTCCTCAATCCCCCTTCTTCTCCTATTCCCCTCTCTCTTCACCAACTTTTGCTGCCTCTCCTTCCTTGTTCTCCTCATCCACCTCAACCCCCTCAACCCCCTCATCTCCCTCATTGTCCTCATCCTCTTCTGAGCTTCGTCTGGTGATGCTTGGGCGATCTGGATCAGGGAAGAGTGCGGCTGGCAATGATATACTGGGGCAGGAGGCCTTTGAGTCACGTCCAGATAGCCTCATGGCAGTCACTCAACAGTGTGAGAAAAAGAAGGCATTGGTTAAAGGAAGAAGGGTTAGTTTTTTTAAGTTACTAAGATGTCTTTTTTCCATTTATGCCACCACACGCCCATTCCAGAACCTCACAAAATAAAGTGTTCCATACTCTCTTGTTGTTTTGTGTCAGAAAACACTAGCTCTTTAAATTTCTGCATGTATTTCCTCTGTCACCTGCAGGTGGCAGTGGTGGATACCCCAGACTGGTTCAATTCAGAGCACACTCCAGATGAGGTGCGAGCTCAGATCTCCTCCTGTGTGGCTCTGTCCAGTCCCGGCCCCCACATCTTCCTCCTGTGTGTCCCCTTAGACCAGCCTGCAAAGGCTGAGCTGCAGGCTCTTGGAGCCTTGGAGGCTGTTTTTGGGCCAGAAGCAGTCCGGAGACACACTTTGGTCCTCTTTACTTATGCTGATCGACTGAGGGCAAGCGGGAAAGCAGAAAATAACAACTTGGAGGCATACATCGCTGGTCACCGGGGGGATTTGTTAAAGCTTGTTGAGAAATGCGGGGACAGGTTTCATGTGATGGAGACAGAAAGAGGTGGGAGGGAGAGGAGCAATGTGGCCGAGCTGCTAGAAAAGGTGGAGCAGACCGTGAAGGAGGCTGGAGGACAGTGTTATTCTTGTCCTGCTTTTCAGGAGGCAGAGAACAGAGTGAGGCAGAGACAGCAAGAGATAGCAAGGGAGAAACTGGGCAAAAAGCTGGAAAGGGTAGAGGATGTTGGCCCACTCAGTTCTGAAAAGCGAATGCTTTATCCTTACATGCAGCCTGTTTCTGAGGCAGAAGAGGAAGTGAGAGAGGATGAGATTGAGAAAACAAGGGATGAGGCAGAGATGAGTGTAAGCACTATGAATATCGAGAGCCTTCCGCCAATTACACTTTCGACCATATCCCCTTCACTACTTAGTTCCATTATGGAGAAGATGAGCACTAGTGCAAAGAATTTACCCAAGCTGTTGGCAGATAGCTCTGTATGGGTTGGAGAGGGAGCAAATAGGGTGAAAAGTAGTCCAATGTGGGAAAAAGTTGGCAGTAGTGCACAAAGTGTCCAAAAGATGGTGGTTGATAGTTCTGTTTGGGAGAAGGTGGGAGCTACTGCAGGAAGTCTCTCCAAAGCAGTGGGAAATAAAGTTCCCAAGGTAGTGGTCGATGGTTCTGCATGGGTGGGATCTGGAGCAAAAGCAGCGGCAGCGAGTCCAATGTGGGAAAAAGTTGGTTCGGGGGCCAAAGTCATGGCAGACAGTTCCATGCGTGTGGGAGCTGGAATTGGAGCTGGGGCAAAGAATTTGGCACAGAGTCCTGTGTGGGGAAAAGTAGGTTCTGGAGCCAAATCTGGAGCTAAAATTGTGGCAGACAGTTCAGTGAGAGTTGGAGCTGGAATTAGTGCTGGTGCAAAGATGGTGGCAGAGAGTCCGGTGTGGGGGAAGGTAGGCTCTGGGGCCAAGGCAGGGGCCAAAATGGTGGCTGAGAGTTCAGTGTGGGAGAAAATTGGGACTACAGCTAAACAGGTGCCCAAAGTAGTCATTGGGGGGGCACTGCTGGGTCTTGTGCTCGGTGTGTTTTTGGGAGGTGTGATTGGCGGAGCTGTTGGGGCAGCTGCTGGATCTGCAGTAACAGAGGTGGGCAGACGGAAACTCAGCAACAAAAGCACAGTAGAAAAGACAGAAGACGCTGCAAGAAATGTTGATAGAAAAGTAAACAGGAGTATTGACGCAGTGATAAAACAGGGAGAGAAATTTTTGAAAACTGAATGAAGGACTGACCGATGTTTGTATATAAAATGCATAACTAATGTAAAAATGCTTTTTGTGAATTAGTATTTTCGGCACATATAACTCAAAAACAGTGGCAAGCAATTTTTTAACTTTCATCTTTGAGGCATAAAATACGCTTTCAGATTAATTTGATTTGAGATGATTATAATTTCAGTTTATCCCTACGATTGCATGTTTTATTCAAAAAGTTAATAAATAGGGATGAATGTGACATTTATTAAAAGATGAATGTCACCTATAGATATTGAAGCTGTTCTAGCAATAATGTATAAGTGAAAATACTCTTCCATATGTTGATAAAACAAACGGTGCAAAACTTACTTAAAATGAAAAGTATTCAGGTTTTTGTCTTATATACTGTTTGCAAGACATGTCAAATTATGCAAGGAGATAATAAAAAGGATGAATATTTTTAATACATTTTTATCTAGCCATTTAATAATATTTCTTATTTAATAAAAAAAGATATTAAAAGCTGTATATTCAAGGCCATTCAGTAAATAATACCCTAAATTGGTCACACTGCTTTCATTGCCTGATTAAAATCTTTCACTACAAAGTCATTGCATTTTTGTGTGTTTTGAGTGCTGTAACACCACATCAATGTTCTTAAAGAACATTTTGATTTAACAACAATGGATAGTTTTTCACTATTTAACCTTTATATTCTGAATTAGGTTTTTACGTTTACTAAACCTTGAAAAAAAAAAAAAAAAAAACAGCCGAGCTTTGACGTTATTGTCAGCAAGCAAAACCTGCTTTATGACCAGAAACCTTCTGGTATTACCTCTCACATTCAGGTTTAGGTCATACTTGATGTATGTAATGGAGTTCAGTAAGAGGTGTCACATTTGAAACAAGGGCACTCAGAGTGCAACTGCCCCCGAAAGGCAACTTGAGATTTTAAGACATTTTCATGCAGTGTGTGATTTTTTTTTTTTTTTTTTTTTTAAATTTTTTTGGGTTTTTTTTTTTTGGTTGG
>VUQS01017475.1:2779-15013 GCA_015108495.1 Heterochromis multidens | reverse complement strand
GCATTCAAGCCTTACATCACCAAGCACAATGCAAAGCGTCGGATGCAGTGGTGTAAAGCACGCCGCCACTGGACTCTAGAGCAGTGGAGACGTGTTCTCTGGAGTGATGAATCCCACTTCTCCGTCTGACAATCTGATGGATGAGTCTGGGTTTGGTGGTTGCCAGGAGAACGGTACTTGTCTGACTGCATTGTGCCAAGTGTAAAGTTTGGTGGAGGAGGGATTATGGTGTGGGGTTATTTTTCAGGAGTTGGGCTCAGCCCCTTAGTTCCAGTGAAAGGAACTCTTAATGCTTCAGCATACCAGGACATTTTGGACAATTTCATGCTCCCAACTCTGTGGGAACAGTTTGGGGATGGCCCCTTCCTCTTCCACCATGACTGCGCACCAGTGCACAAAGCAACATCCATAAAGATATGGATGAGTGAGTTTGGTGTGGAAGAACTTGACTGGCCTGCACAGAGTCCTGACCTCAACCTGATAGAACACCTTTGGGATGAATTAGAGCGGAGACTGTGAGCCAGGCCTTCAACATCAGTGTCTGACTTCTCAAATGTGCTTCTGGAAGAATGGTCAAAAATTCCCATAAACACTCCTAAACCTTGTGGAAAGCCTTCCCAGAAGAGTTGAAGCTGTTATAGCTGGAAAGGGTGGGCCAACATCATATTAAACCATATGGATTAAGAATGTCACTCAAGTTCACATGCATGTGAAGGCAGACGAGCAAATACTTTTGGTAATATAGTGTATCTGTAGGTGTGAATGATTGTCTGCCTGCCTGTCACAGCCCTGTGATGGACTGCCAACTTTTCCAGGGTGTACCCCCCTCTCACCATCTAATGCGATAATAGACTCCAGCAGTGTTTGTGCTTAGTTTCACTTTTTTTTTCTATCCATCCACTTGTTAACCCCTTATCCTATTCAGGGTCATCAGAGTGCTGGAACTTGTCCCAGCTGTCATAGGGTGAGATGCTCTTTTTACTTTTTCACTTTTTCACCTGTGTAGCTACATTTATGCAACAAGCTACTTGGTTAGGTTTAGGAAAAGAGAGTAGTTTGGGTTAAATACTCTCCTTTAAAACATTTACCAGACACACTCAAGGTTGACACTTAGCCACTGTGATAACTGACAATAAATAGACCTCTACAAGCATCCATACATGGCCAACCAGGAATGAGACCCGTCTCACTGTTGCAAAAATCTGTGCATCCAGTATAGACACCAAATTACAGGTTTTATAAAATAGTAACAGAAACTGAAAAAAAGTCTTGCATCAGTGATCAGTGCAGCTAATATTGGTTACTTCAGCTGGCACTGGAGCATTTTGTTTCCTTTACAACAGAGTGGTGGCACACAAAGACCCAAATGTTTGTAACTGTCAACAAATCACAACAAAACCCACAAAGATCACTATCATCAGTCCCACAGGCTCAGCTGTTTCCTAGAACAGCTGTTGTTTTTAGCTCATTTTGCCCAAACTGGTGTGAGCAGTGCACTTTGGGGGGCTATGTTTAGCTGCAGATTAATCTTCATTTAATGTTCTCATATCTACAGCAGCAGCACAGTGAGCTATAGTGCCCATGTTAATCATAATGAATAAACACATCACCCACTACAACAGTGAAGAAAAAAAATGTATCAGACTCTGGAGACGCACACACACACACCTACACACACACACACACACACACTTGCTAGTGTAATACAATCATTGTTGGTTTTGGTGTTCCATATAGGGTTTATGAACAGCAAGTGAGTTCCCAGCCTTGAATAACACAGTTTAACTTCAAAGACGACTATGTGATATGACTGCAGTTAATTGCATCTTTGGATGTCTGTGACATCTTGAATCGTGAAATGGCAGCTTGAAAAGCAAGCCAAAAAAACAGTGTAACAGATGTCTGTCTGAGTAAGTGAGCTGTGAAAACTCCAAGGTTGACAGAAAAAAATGTTTGTGACTTACTGTAGCTTGCTATCAAGGTTAGTACAAGATTCCTCGACAGGAATCTATGGCAGAAAATGGATTTACAGCACTGCTGTGTATTTTAGCAGACTTCTCAAACTGAGAAGATTTAGTCTTGAAGTCTGTGTAGGGATGGTTCAATGAATTAACACAACATGCTCATTGTTTAAGGGTTTGGTGTGGTTACAGTTTGTGTTGGTGTCTGAATCGGTGCAGAAAGGAGGAACAGCGTTGTAGGTAAGCAGAGCAAAGCCTTAACCACAGTTTTTGTGCAGCTTTGATTGTGTTGTTTCTCTTCTCTCAAGTTAATTATTGTCAGAAAGGTGAAAGTCACTCTCCATAAAATTCAGTGTTTCAGCTTGAGGGTCACAATTACCATGTACTGATGATAACTGTGATATTTAAAAATGAAATATTGATAGTGTGTCAGTAATGTACATATGATAATATCGAGTGACTTTGTTTTTTTTTGTTGGAAGATGCACACTGCTCTAAAGGAAAAGAGGTGCACTTGATTTATAATAGCACAAGACAAAAGGTCAGCTTTGTAGCAAAAAAAGTAATCCTTTCAACCTGATAATAAAATTTGATTAAGTACCCATCCCTAAGAACTTAATGGACTCCTTTCTATTAAAACATAAACCAAAATAAAATTAAATTAAAATTAAAGCCAGTCAGAAGACAGAAGAATCAGCACAGTTGTGGATTTGAGGGACATGGAGCATTTATGAACCAGTACTGCTTTTTTTGGAATGCTGCAGGGAGCTTGAACTTCTTGTCCCGATATCTGTTGTTTTGTATAACAGCTGCAGAGATCAGCCTTTTCACAGCAAACTTAGGATGACTCAATATCCACAAAATACAGCAGGTTGAAACAAACTGGAAATGTTTTTTTACCATTAAGACTTGTGCTTCTGTTAGAAAATGTCACATCAGACATATGTGACACCTTCCACCATCTCATAGTGTTCACTGCACTTCATACTGTACAGGTCTGCACACTTTCCTCTCACCCATGTTCAGTGAACATACAGTGGAGAGTCGATAAATAGATGCAGTGCTCTATCTATGTATCAGTAGAGTGCTATCAATATCACTGCCCTTTCAAATGAGGCTTTGATTATCTACCCTGGAGAGTGAAATCGATCCACGCCTGCCCTCAGTGCTTACTATAAGTCCTGGAAGTGCAGAAAACCTTGTTTGCCAGAAAATACTCCTGCACTTCATCTGAGCTGGGCTGATGAACTAGTGCTGAGGAAAAGCCCGGCAGGAGCAAGCCGGTCAATATTAATGAGAACAATATTCAGGAAGGAATCTAAAATTCATTTCTGTAGCTCAGTGTTAAAGAGAAACTTGACTGCTGGAATGTTTGATAGCATTCGACAGCATCCATAGACACCCAGGTCCAAGTTGCCACAACGGCTTCCAGCACTGGTGAGAACTATTCTCAGACATGACAACACCAAACAGAAAGCTGATGTTCTGCTAACAGCCAACCTTCACTTTGTAATGACCCAGCAAACATTTCAACATTTAACAGCCACTGGCTAATTATTACTTCTTGATGTCTAGTCTTGGTTGGAAGAACCAAAATTAAAAGTTGCTCCTATTGTGGCTTTCCAATAAGTCACTCAATTCAATTCAATTCAGTTTTATTTATATAGCACCAAATCACAACAACAGTCGCCTCAAGGTGCTTTATATTGTAAGGTAAAGACCCTACAATAATACAGAAAAACCTTATCAGACGATCCCCTATGAGCAAGCACTTGGTGACAGTGGGAAGGAACCAGGCTCAGGGAGGGACAGCCATCTGCCGGGACCGGCTGGGGGTGAGGGGAGGAAGACAGGACAAAAGACACACTGTGGAAGAGAGCCAGAGATTAACATGCACTCATGTTGCATGTAAACAAATCTCTGAACCATGACTCACCAGCTATGTGCCCTAAGACCTCAGTCACACAGGCCTCGAGACCGAACAGTCACCCCCTGGCAACCTCTGGTCGCTATGGAAAAATGTGTATTCCCCAACCAGTTGGCGAATGGTTGCTGGATTTCTCCAGGTGAAGTCAGTTGCACAGAGGGTACTGCAACAAAAACCTTCTGGTAATTGCTTTGGTTGCTAGCAGGTTGCCACAGTTGTTGGTAGTTTATACAGAAGATGCCAACTTGTCTTCAAAAACTTGCAAACTTCTTGTCAAGCTGTAGTGAAACTGTGAAATGTGCGATGCATGCCGGAAACGGAGAACATTGGCATTCACAGTAACAACTGTGCCTTATTGCTGAAACCAACACATTTCAAAAGGTGCAACTTTTACTTTGAAGGCAAACGGTCTCTGTTTCCAGTATTCATCACACATTTCAGTGTTTCACTACCACTTGGTGAGTAGTTTGCATGGAAGACACCAACTTGTCTGCAAACACTCACAAACTACCGGCAGCACTACTGACCGCCAGCAACCACTTGCCAATCCATCATGGCGACTGTTGGCTGGCAGGGGGTCACTGACCGGTCTCTAGACCTGCATGAATGGGACTTTAGTAATCGATTTCACAGCGACTGCCACCAACCACTCACCAACCAAAAGCGAAAGGGCCTCAGACTTGTGACCTCTGCTCTGGAGTCCATGTTTTATCGCACTGAGCCAACTGACTAAGATAAAGGGTTATGTCACTGACTTCAGGGGAACCCTCCAGACAAAAAATTTCACAATGCAAAAGACAATGAGATAAAATTTACACATAGCTACACAAAAATGCATGAAAATATAGTTTATATTTCAAAAAAATCTGTCCAGTAATAGTCTTTTTTTTAATTAAATGATATCTGATTAACAGATTCTACTCTACACAGACACTTGCATTTGTCATCTTTTAGTAATAATGTAATGTAATATTCCGTGCTTTGTAACAGACAGTCTGACAGGACCACTATTGTCTGTGGAAACGCTAAAATCAGCTAACATCTGCTCACCAACAGTGAAGTTTTTGCCGTCATACTATGATGTTTCAACCCTGTTTGCTGAAAAAGAATACACAAGAAAGAAAGCGTTTGCATGAGAGAGTATGCATCTCCCAGGACATTTGTTGTTGTAATTGCTTCTTTTGTTGCCTCTCTTGTTCAGAAGACAATCCTCTGGTTCACTCTCAAGCGAGAATGGTCCGCATACCCAGCACCACAATTACGGTTTGAGCAGCTCAGGCAAATTTACTGCATCTCAATTAGAGCGGAGAGAAAGTTCCCTGAGGTGACTTTTAAGGCTCTTTTGAAGCCAGTGAAGGAAAAACACACATCTACATCCAACTATGCATTCACAAAATATCCGTAAAGGTGAATTAGTGGTGGCTGAGATGTGTGCTTTACCTACAACTAGCCATGCACTCACAAGCTACGCTGTTATCACACACACAGGTAGAAGGTCTGACTGTTCCCTCTTCCTAATACCTGCTATCTCAGGTTTGACTCCAGCCTGTCCCCTTGTCTGTGTCACAACTGATGACTCAAACTCTGTAATTGCCTTTTAATCCTTTCGAGGATAGAACATGTGTCAGCTTCAGCTAATTCAGGGCACCAGTCGCCTCGGGATACAGAGAGAAGCTTATGACAGGAAGGTGGCGAGTGTAAGTCAGCACCCAGGCTGGGACACTTTGCAGTGCTTCTGATTATGCAATGTTCAAAAAATAGCAGCTCTTCCTCTCTGTCCATTCGATTTGAGATTGAACAGCACGCACTGAATACAAATTCAGCCCATAAGATGGAAAAATGTAACGCAAAACCCACGCACTGCCAGCCAAACTGACGCCAGCCCAGTGCAGAAATGGGATGAACATTTATTTACCCATCCATCCATCCATTCTCTTCCGCTTATCCAATTCAGGGTCGCGGGGGGGGCTGGAGCCTATCCCAGCTGCCATAGGGCGAGAGGCAGGGTACACCCTGGACAGGTCGCCAGTCTGTCGCAGGGCCATTTATTTACCCATTTATATAATTTATATTTATATACCAATTTAAACAAAATTGCATCTTGAATTAAAATCATGTTAACAATAAACCTCATATGAAACAGCAGCTTTCAGTCCCTTCTCCTAAAATTAGAATTTTCTTATGTCTTTTCTTTCCTTTCGTTGAATCAATTTACGGTCATTAACTACGTACAAAGACAGTAAAAATAAGAATATCCAAACTCAACATTTAACAGAAACAAAGAATTTGGTCTTGCTTACATTTTCACATTATATATATATTGTTTTTTATACATCCAATGCCAACATCTTGTAAATTCTCCATCCACTTGTTTCTTCACTCAGATATTTGGGCTTCTCTGTACGAAATGATGAAAGTTCAGAGTGTTTTCACGCATATCTGCTGAAACAGTAATGTGACCCTGTGCCCATCTTACAGTACATCTAATGCTTCTACTGAATTTGTCAGCAGGATGTAGTGAAATCACACATTAGAAGCTAATTGTTACTCTTTTTGACATGTTTGTAAAGAAAGTTACTGAGTCTGGAGACAAAGTCTGAGCTCCTGGTTGCCCGCTTAGACTTGCTACACCCTAATTCAGCATAATCTCCACCTTTCTTTCTCTCAACATGAGGCTGAAAGGTTAACATACATACGTCATAACCACACAGCGAGCGGACCTTTGCTTTGTTTTTCTTTGCAGTTATTGTCAAATAAAAGGCAAAATGCTCAAATATAACAAATAAAAGACTGAGTTTTTGCTAAATGTCGGTGCTGCGTGTGACTCTTGACGAGTCAGGTAGGAACATCATTCCAAAGGAAAACTACTATCACTAGCTGTGTCTTTCATTAGTTTATACCACACTCAGTCTATTCTTATTCTCAAATACTGCATTTTGTCAAAGCTGCTGGTGTTTCAGAGATGCACACCTAAACAACATCATTTAAAGTGCTTTACATCATTCATAAAAAAGGATGGATATGATTTTCTTCTGAATTCGTTTTTTTTTTCCTGTTGGAAAGCAGAAACAACTGAACTTATCACCAGTTTGAGTGTGATCAGCCTTCATTTAGCTCCATTTTTGGCTCCACCAACTCTTCATTGAAATATCTGCCTTTTTAGCTGCTAAAATTTTACCTATGTGGGCCAGCTTGACTCCAGCTGTGTCTTACTGCTGTTCAGTGCTGAGGAGGTAGCATACAGTGGGCATTCCAGAGCTTTTTGGGGGGCTAAAAATTATGCTACGGGAGTTGTAGCTGGACAGTTAACAGTGAGCTAAAAACTTATGTTTGCAGATTCAGTATTTCTCTTTAGGTTCTTCATTCTGAGCGACTCTGTCTTTTCACATTGTCATTGTCAATAATGTCCTCATATTAATGTTCATACAAGATATTTTTAAGTTGAAATAATATAAATGTCTTCTAAATCTGTCCCTTTCCTCACACTCCTTAACATGTTAACACGTCTTCTTCTCACTTCATTTTGTCCTCCACATCATCCTCTTCCACATGATCCTCTTTAAATCAATTTGTCATTTACACAATTGGACCTGTCGTCTAACCTCTCCTTCCCCTCCTTTATATTTCTTTCTCTTGGTTCACCTTTGCTCATGAGTTCCCTCCCAACCTGTTCTTTTTCCTTTTTTTCCCCCTTCTCTATAACTCTCTCTGAGGCCACTGAAGCAGCAGCAGCAGTGTCCAGGACATTTTCTCCATTAGTGTGAATTACAGTTTCCTGGGCCACCGGATCACAGCGTGTGCAAGCACACCTCTTAATCACAATAGGGTAGGCATCCTTTTCTCCTAACGCTTGCCTTTAGTCCCAGTCACAGACAGCAACGGCTCCATTAACAAAGCCGAGGGGAACACTCTGTCTGGCCAGGTGCTGAGTCTATACACCCCACTGACTGCACAGAGCCTGGGCTGGCCACAGGGTCGCAATGAGAGGTCAGCCTCTCAGTCAGCTTGTATTATGTGTGTGGTTAAAGGATGCAGCGCAGCTTGAGATCAGCCAATGTCAAATGAGTCAGTTTGTTCTAAGATTGCAGTGAAACTAAAGAGGGATTGGCCACACTGCGTGGTTTCACTGCCAAGACTGCTCCACTGCTCTCATTCACAGTTGGCTGACTGTACGTATTCTCTTTAAAGCAAAGCAAAAATAGTTAAGCTGCTCTGCCTGTAAGGCTTTTTATGACTATCAAGGTCAATAACCAAAAACATTTATTTATACAGTCATTATAATCAGTTTATCCGGAGCACCTGAACAAATCACCTGTCTAGGATGAAACATAAGCAGCAGAGCAGAAACCATTTCCAGTTCAGCTAAGCTGCCAGTCTTTCAAACAGCACATAGAAGGAGATCATATGAAAACAGAGAGGCCCAATCCAGTGGATTCAGACTGCATCGCAGAGTCAGCTCAGATCCCAATGAACTGCATTGTTTAACCTTTTCCTAGCAGTCAGCATAAGAATGTGTCGCCACAACAGCACGTAATGGCTTATAGAGCAAGCATATTCAGTCAGCATCGAAAAACACTTCAGTTCAGACCAAAGAATTCTGGTGGGGACAAATACCCACTTGTTTTTTTTTTCCTTTTTGCATTCGAACTGCTAATAGGAACTCTGAAGAGATGTAACAGCCAGCCAGTGGTTGATAATTCAGTGTCACCTCATGTTTTATTTTCTTGTAATCCTGTTTGAGCCTCTTCATTATCTCTCTGTGTTGCTTCACTATGACTTTGGTTCCTATTTGCAAGTTGTAAGCTAATATTTTCACTATATTTTCACTCGGATAAGTCAAAATCACATGTACAATATTTCTTTCATTGCATACAGACTCAGTAAAGCCTGTCCTTGATTGATTTCACTGTGTTTTGTTCCAGTGTTAATAAAAATGCTAAGAGTTGTTGTTTATATAGCTAATTTTGGACCAGTCATAGTATACCTATGTCACTATGAGAGAAAGTAATCACACCAAAGGAGCTTAAAGAAAGACCCTAAAAGTTCTAAGAACTATGACTGTTCCTAGTTTCAGCTGTGTGGACACAGAAATAAGGGGGACTACCTCCAACAGTTACTGGGACTATGAGAAGGTCCTGTGGTCTGAAAGTGCCTAAAATTTAGCTGTAGCCCAGAATGAGAGATTTTTTTTCATGCATTCATTTTCCTTTTTAAAAACCTGATTCCCACATTACCCACAGTGGTAAATGACAGCTCAGAGGTGCATCACGGTAGTGACTATGTAACCTTAAACCTTGAGCAGGGACGCGGTGGATGCAACAGAGATCTGATAAGTCCTCTTCTTACTAACAACATGACCTCAGATTTGGAAAACACTTAAGGAAATTCATAGATTTCAAGCCAAAGTCAAAAACTCAATAAAGTCAGCTTCATTATTTGCATTTTATCACATACAGCAAGTTGTAGTCCCTGGCTATGAGGCCATAATAGTTGCTACTACCTGCACTGATAACCACACATTACAGTGACTAGTTGGATTACTAATCTGCAAAGACCTTTTATATATACACATTATAAACATTATGTTTTTTATCCCTTGCATATTGTAGGCAAAACTAAAATCTGTCAGAAACCTTGAAAGTGACTATTTGTCCTTGGAAAAACTAAACTAAAAACTAAACTAAAAATCAACACACAAGATGATGTAAGCAGCACATGAACACTCTCAGTCCAGTTATTTATTTATTTTTTTTATATGTTTGAATTGTGAAACTTTTGTTTGACTTTTTACACAGATGGACATTTAAGAGAAGGATTAAGATTTTGGTTATTGAGGTATTTTTGTGGCTGTTACAAATTGCTGAAAATTGTTGCAGATGGAAAAAAAACAAGCTGACTGCCACCCTTCTGGACAAAATAGTAGACATCTTAAAAAAGCCAGTAAAAAGCTGGAGAGTTATGGATTTGCGTCACACAGTTTCCACCAGTGTTGTTTGTGTTGACGAGGTTTTTGCCAGAATGACAAAACCACAAAGGAAAAAAAAAAGCTTTTAATGCAACAACAATGGACTCAACTGTGGTAAAGAGAAGCAGGGTATGAAAAGAGAATTACTGGCCCTCCACTCTGCATTTACGAAACAGCTCAGGGCTCAGTTTTCTCCTTCACCCATTATTTAAAGACACCTTTGTGTTTTCCCCTTTTGTAATTCCCTCAGCATCTTCATGCAACTTTGATGAAGAGTTACCCTGTTAAGAGCCTGCCAAAGAGCTATACATACTCACTGTGGGTTGACAGAGCCTGGGACAGTAATAGCTCTGGCTCAGCTAAGGCACTACTCTCACCCCCAATGCTTGCAAACGTGACGCTGGCCTGCTGCACAAATCTTATGCAATAGCTCCCAACACAGAGTGCTCAAAAAATTCACCAAGGTTTTCAGACTGTGTACACTTGGTATACTGACATTTTTACTCACAAATACCTCTGTCATCTGACTTTGCAATCCTCACACTCATATTTTCATGCTGCTGCTGCTTTGAAGCCACCACTAGATTGCTGAATACATTTAAACACACAAGAAATGCCTTAATAAAAGCACCAAAACTTGCAGGAAGCCTGCAGGCTCCACTGACAGCTCCTGGCAACTGTGATCATATGGTACAATATCATCCCTAATTAAATCAGTGATCACTGCTCACACATAACATCAACAACATGACTTTGAATTGGGCTGAGAGCCCTACTGAGTAGTGTCCACTGAGCTTTAAATATAGAGGAGGGAATATTGAACGTTGTGAGCTATCATATTACAACCACATCTCATGAGGCCTTCTAATATTTCAGGCACAGAAACTCAATTATGAGGCCGAGGTTTTGATTTCTTAGAATAATAGGGCTACATGGCTAAATTCAATTAAGAGCACCGAGAATATATTTGGACCTCTCAGAGGAAGGCCCATAGTGAAACAGATGAAATTTGCATTATTCATAGAATTTGTTTTCATTTTGAAAAGCGCACAGGCTGGGGTTACATGTGCTTCAAGGGAAACCTGGTAACATATAGAAAAGGGGGATAATCATTAATTGATTGTGATAGAGCCTCAGCGGTTTGGCGCAAGCACACGTGTATGGTTGTCAAGTTGCACACGCCAGTCCTGATCTTATTGCCCTGAAAAAAAGCATTGCAGTGCCCAACGCCACCTGTGTAAAGGTGCCAAACCGAGAACGTTTAACCCCTGCAGTCTAATGAGCTAATGAAAACATCCCTCAGGTAAAGAGACTGTGCGTCTTGCAGGTAGAAAAATGATCACATTGCGCCTTTTTCCACCCTTATAAAGTGATTTTCCAGGACTGTTCTCTTTCAAGGTGTCGGGGCCAGCTGACAGGAGGCAACGGCTGAATTACAATGCGCCCTAGCTGCGCAGTGCTCCTCTCTCAATCTCTATCCCTTCACTGACAGTGCATGTGCCCACGGCGTTCAAGATTTCTGTGACCCAGTCCTGACAGCTGACAATGAGCTCCGCGCACAGCTGACGACGACACGATTGTTTCAATACTGCTACGTGCAGCCCCCAACTTGAATGAGCTCCTTCTCACTGGAGCCACAGCCTCATCATCTGCACAGAAAACTGATGCCGCTGGAGAGGAGAAGCCGAGCGGCCACTGGGTTTCTACACATGGCCACAGCAGCTGGCCTTTAAGCAGATCAAACCAAAGCCATAACAGCCTGCAGAACAGGTTATCCCGTAGAGTTTAACATAATGTACAAGGGTAAAGTGGAAGTCAAAAGAAAAAAGGTAGTTGCCCACCTCATCCTGCTGCGGTTGATTCGGTCTCTGATTCGTCTGCTCCTTGGTAGCTGTCATTGTAAAACTCCTCGGAATGGAAAACTTGGTCGAATCCTAAAGAAAACCGGACAAAATCCCGTTTTCGGTGCAAAATAAGTCTGAGGAGAGAAACGGGGAGGGCAAGGCGCCGTCTTGTCAACTGCGGAATCTTAAACAGGAGTGGTGGAGCGGAGGGACGAATCCGTCACGATTGAATATCTGCGAGGTCTTGGCGAGCGTGTGACGAGAAGCCAACGCAGCCCTGTGCGTTCACATCAACCCCCTCCGGGAAAAGGGAGGAGAGTTTCGGACACACTCGTTTTCTGAACCGAAAAAGACGGAGTGTTCTCACATTTTACCAGCCTGACACTTCTCCGGTGTGTCTGGTCTCTCTCCCTGTCTACTCTCAGTGATGCTGGTATTTTGGAGGATATAGCCGAAGACGGAGAGGAAGAGGAGGGGAAGGAGAAGGAGGAGGGTGTTCAAGTGGTCTTGTGATGGTTTCCCGAGAGGGTGGGGTGG
>VUQS01017467.1:9619-20121 GCA_015108495.1 Heterochromis multidens | reverse complement strand
ACTGTAGTGTACCAAAAAAAAAAAAAACGCATCTTGCCCGGCTTGTCCACTGGACCGCACCGACAGCTTCAGTGCGGCAGCGTCTGTCACCTCTGATAAACTTGTATGATTGAGTGATGCGATCATGCGTGTAGACGGCGCTAGGACCACGCGGGAGTATTATCGGACATCGAGCCTATTTTTCCTTCTAATGATGAGGACGGCGTGCTATGCCGGGTCTCCTTACCTGGCTCCATCTCGGTTATGATTTGCCTGCTTGCGCCCTAACATTGAAATCCCCATGTTTCATACATCGGTGATGCCCATCTATGTCTCAGAATCCAGTCGCTTCTCCAAGGTCTGCCTGTCCACGGACCATGCGTGTTATTTCCACACCGCTGAGAGGGGCGGAGCCCACGGTCCTTGGAGACGGAGTACAAGTGGATCATGAGAATGCCACTTATGTTTTCTCAGAGCCAATCGGCTGTCTCTCTTTTCGAATCGACGTTCAATGACTTTGTCTAAATGCACAGTAAATGTTTTTGGCTTATAAAAAGAAAACAAGAAGAAATCGGAGACCATCAAAAACGATCTCTAGGCATTATTTAAATGCTGCTTATTGCAGTCTGTTTGCGCATCTTGCGCACGGAGGTCTTTCCATCAGTGTACGTAAATCTATGCGAGATGAAATGTGACGGTGACTGAACTCGGTTTAAACAACCAAAATTATAATAATGTAAGCAACCATCACTCATTATCAATAACGAGATTTCATAGCTAAAACCTGCAAATTCGCCTTCAGTTTTAATGACGGGGGTACCAAATATCCAGATCCCAGAAAACCCCTGAACATTAAACAACCTTGTTTAAATCAGATATCACAGGATCTGTGTGTGCTTTGCAAAAGGTTCCTGAAATTTATTTACGTTAAGTGATGTTAAAACCTCTCATGCAGGACAATTTATCAACACATTGTTTTTCTAGAAAATTTTTACAAAGTGAGTTTGATTAACAGAAAAACACCACAAATGGCAGTACCTCTTTTTAATATTCACTCCACATGATCCTACAAGGTGTGACCTTAATGTACAACAGAGGTTGGCCTTGGAAACAGGGTTTACTCTACCCTCTACTGGCAGGACATGAACTGCTCTTCAAATGAAATCCACTTTTTCCATGTGAAGACTTAAATATCAGTGTAGTACAAAGGCAGTTTACTAATAACAAAATACCAAAAATGTTATAGAATTTTCTTCCATACACAAAACTCTGGTAAAGGAATATACTCAAAAATACAGACATTGCCTTTGTTTATACCTGCACCTACCAATTAAAGACTCAAGCATAAACTTCACAACTTTTAAGTATACAAAAAGATAGCAAACAGCTACAAGCAATTACAGTATGTACAGAAACAAGTCTCTTGTTTGGTGAACTTAAAGGAGTAGGTACCACCATCAGAACACAGTGTCTTCCTTTTAATTTTGGACACCAGGAAAGGGATCTGGTGCAGTGACAATTTTGAACAGTTTCGTTGAACCACCCAGAGATAACAGCAGTCCTTGTCACAGTGGTTCCACATCGATCCCCACCCCCCCAAAGGTTCATTATCTACCACCTCCCTCTATGAAAGGGTGGACACCCAAATCCAGGCCTCCCATTTCGGAATTGCCTTCCTTCCCTGTCATTCATGCTCTCGGGTCCCATGGAAGGATGTCGATGGAAAGGGGGACCACGAGGAGGGAATGGCATGGGTATTCTGTACCTCTCTGATGGAAACATGGGTCCACCGGGCATCATTTGCGGGGGCATATGTGGCATGTTTGGAGGTGAGAGGAAAGGAGGCATATGAGGATTTGTCATGCCGGGAGGAGGCTGCAGAGGTGGCATACCCGGTCTGGGTCCCTGCATGATTGCAGGGCTTGGCATGCTCATCACTGGTGATGCAGGAGGCCCCAGCTGGTTGGCAGACATGGCACTGACAGAAGGACCTTTGTCTCCTTTAGGATCTTCTGTGGACATCTCGGGAGATTTTACATTTCCTGCTGCAAAAGAGGGTGTGATAATAAAGTATGATTGCAGCAGGAAAAAAAGAGAGAGAAAACATTTAAAGTGCAGCATAGATATGCTTATATTTTCACTAAATCCAAACACAATTTACTTTGATCATCATGACTGCATCTAAATCTTAGGTTTAGATGATATATTTTAAAATCCATAGTATTTAATTAAAATGTCTCACCTGCTGCCAACTTTGTGGGGTCAAACTCTGTGGGGATGAAAGGACCTCCTACTGGAGGCATGGATGTAGGAGACAGCATAAGTGGGCCAGGAAAGGCAGGCGGACTTCCAATGAGTTCTGTCTGTTGAACCGGTGGCAACTGGAAGACAAATGAACACAATGGCATCCTTAAAACGAAGGTAAATGAAAAAGAAATTATTTTTGAAGTGGCCTGATAGAAGGAACTGAATTAGCATCTTCTGATTCCATAGCATGATACTGCTGCTTGATAACACCCACTAACATTCATTTTGTCTCTCTGAAAAAAAGTCTTTTGATTAGTATTTGATTTTACAGCATTGCTCAAAGTTTTCATGAGTCCACAGAAAACAGAAATTATTGCACAGTTCTCTACAGCTAATCAAACTGTCAAATTGAAATGAACATTAAAGTTGTTGCAAAAGATTAAAAAGTTGGCATGTAGCAGATGGATGTCCACAGACCAACAAGCGAAGCTAACACTTTCACCTTGCAAAATCACATTAATTTCAAGTGCTGAAAGTTAAACTGTCTTTATTTATTTATTTTTTGATACACTAATTTTTGTCCAAGTACCAGTAATTCATGTCTTTTATGTCTTTAAATCTGCTAAAGTTCAGCTCAGTATAATTTATGATCAAAAATATGAAAGGTATCAACAAATGTCATGTTGACCTTTAGGCAAAACATTTATAAGTCAATGATAATTTTTAAGAGGAATTAGTCTCATAAAACTTTACCAGAATACAGAATAACTAGGTTATGTGACATTAATTACAAACAAAAAGACCACATTTTCTCAGAATGTGAACAAACAACTTTAAAGGGCACGACTGTTTCATTCACTGCCAACATTCAAGGTTTAAAGCTGCACTTGTCTCTACATACTGTGTGAACACTAAAACATACAATTCTGAAAAGACAAATTAACTTCTGACACGACACTTTCACCAGACTGAACAATTCACTCATTTCCAGTGATACTCTCAACAACCAGAATGTTAAAGTAATTTAAGTCTTCAGTTTCAGAATTATAGGAAGTGAAATAACAACAACAATAATAATAATAATAAACTCTTTATTTGTATAGCACTTTTCAAAACACCAGAGTTACAAAGTGCTTCACAGTTTGAATAAAAGCTACACATTAAAGTACACACATACAGTAACATACAGACATATAATCAACCACACAGTCACACATTCACTCCAACATACACACTTCCATACATGTAAACAGATGTAAACTATTGTCCAAAATAGTGGGGGAAAGATTAAGGTAAAGCTAACCTATAAATATGAGTTTTCAGCAGCTGTTTAAAACAATGACTTTCAATGGACAGGTAGAGACCTTGGCATTTAAGTGATTAAGTGCAAGTATGAGAGTTGTCCTCTAGATTGGGAAAGGCAAAATATGTCATGAAGCTGAGAAAGTTTTTTGTTTTTTTTGCATTTGTCATTTACTCATTTTTGTTAAATATTTACTGAAGCATTAAAAACAATATTTATCAAAAGGTCAGAAATAGAAAAAAAAAAAAAAAATCACAAATTACTGTCAAATAAGGTAACACAGACCAACTATCTTCCCTGTATCTTGACTGATCATACTCACAACAGACTGTTACCCAAACAGACAAAAATTGTATATTTATGACACAGGGGTCCTCTGTTATTGTAGTATCATGGATCTCACTGAAGTGACCTATAGAAACACTCGACAAGCTACATCACACAGACATAAATATTACTCGCTCTTACAAATCATATAACTTTACTTGTATTCAGTCGCAGGAAAAAATTTGTGAAGCCTTTAGAATTAACATGATTTATTCATTGATTACACATAAAAAAGGTCTGATTTTGTATTATTGTAGGGTCTTTACCTTACAATATAAAGCGCCTTGAGGCGACTTTTGTTGTGATTTGGCACTATATAAAGAATATTGAATTGAATTGAATTGAAAATCTTCATCTTGATTTGACTGATGTACAACTATAAATTTAAATACACTTCTATAACCTTTTCCAGTTTTGCGCATCTCTATAATGCTTCCTCTAAGATCCTGTGAATATTGTTTGAGGTATGGTTCACATCTTCCATCATCTTTGCGTATTATTATAGAGCCGCCTTTCACTCTGTGACAGCTGGGATAGGCGCCAGCTTCCCGCAACCCTGAATTGTATAAGTGGAAGAAAATGGATGGATATATGAATGGATGGATAGATGGATGTTACTTATATTAAGATAAGGCCACATTTAAAGACTAATCAATGCAAATAAGTAAAGTTTTTCTTGTAACTGTATATTAAATCAACTTGTATTTTATATATATAAAAAAGCTAAATTACCTAATAAATGTGTCAGTTTACATAAAGCTGCCTCAGTCAGATGTGGAATAGTGGCCTAATGAAGTATGTTTTATTTTAAAATACAAGAATAGTTTATATTCATATGAAATATCAGACATACATCCCTACTAGCAACAACACTATTACCATCCTAATATAAAAATACTATACAAGTAAAGGTCATACAGTTACAAGGCATAACTGTAGCAGTTCTACGAGTATTACTTAACTTAGTGATGAGTTTTCAGTGAAATGATAGCAAACATTTAAAAATATTACCAAATTAAATCTCATTATTTAAAGTCCGACTATATTATCTAAAAGTATAAAAATAAGGAACAATAAGGAACATATTAATGACACTACATTTGCTGTATGAATGCATCCTCAGGTAATTTAGTTTATTAAGAGTTATAATTTGTAAGATAAAGTACTGTGGAAAAGTATTGAGCCACCCCTCATTGATTTATATTTTGCTAGGACAACTATTAGGGAAGCTTTCTTGTAATTTCTTTAGTCTTCAGGAATAGTTTGCTAGACTTCTTGAAGGACATTCAAAGCTCTTCTTTGGATGTTGGCTGACTTTTGTTCTGTTCCCCATCAAGATGATCCCAACACTGCTTCAGTAATGTTTAGGTCTGGGCTCTTGGGAGGCCAGTCCATGACTGATAGTGTTCAATTTTGTGTTTTCTATCCAGGTATGCTTTTACTGCACTCATAGTGTACTGGGATCATTTTCACGCTGAAAAATGAAGCTCTTGCCATTCAGACATTTTCCAGATGGTATTGCATGGTGGATCAAAATCTGGTGGTACTTTCCTGCATTCATAATTCCATCAAATTTGACAATATCCCAGACACCACTGGCTGAAAAGCAGCCCCAAACCATGACAGAGCCTCCACAGTATGTTAGAGATGGCTGTAGGCACTCATTGTTGTACCTCTCATTGTTACCATTATCACCTCTCTTCTGACCTCCTCCGTACATACTGATGATTTGAAACAAAATTTTTAAATTTGGATTTATCACTCCATAAGACCTGTTGCCACTGATTTTCAGTCCAGTTCTTGTGTAATTTGTCATACCTCAGCGTTTTCTCCCTGTTTCCCTTCCTTAAGAATGTCTGCAGCCGCCCTTCCACTGAGACCGTTTCTGATGAGGCTTCATTGAACAGTAGATGGATAAACTGAAGGACCAGATGCATCTCTCAGGTCCTGTGTCAGGTCTTTCTGGATATTTTTCCTCTTTCTTAAGGACATGACTTTCAGATTTTTAGGCTTGCCACTTCTTCTGTCCTCCACTTGTCCAGTTTCCTCAGATTTTTTTAAGAACACATTACACACCATGCCGAGATATGCCACGTTTTTGGCTAATAGCTCTTTGGGAATCACTTTGGTGGTGCAAAAACACTATTTCATGCCTGTCAAACTGTGTTGTTATCGTTGGCATTTTTCATTGATTCAACATAGAAATGAAAACAAGTTATGTGTTTATGTGACAGGCTACACGTAACACAGTTTCTAAAGATACAATTTAAAGTTGGTTCTTTGCTGATTTGTCTAAGTTGAACACTGGTTCATCCCTTGACTTAGGTGCCTTTATTATGTGTGAATGATTCATAGGTCATTGTAAGTGGTTTACCAAAGCAAAAAAAACCCAAAAAAAACAATTATGTAAAAATGGTCAGGTACAAGGATTGGACTGAAAATAAGTGAAAAAGCAGCCAATGTCCAAAGAAAAACTTTTAAAGACCTCCAGAAAGCCTGAGGAACTTTTGCTCAAGGCCGCTTAAAAAAATTACAAGGAAGTCTGGTTCCTTCAGAGCAAAATATGAAGAAATGAGGGGTGGCCCAAAACTTTTGCACAGTACTATACATATCATAATAATAATATTAAAAATCTTATGTCATGCCGTAGATGCATTACTTTGATGCAGACTTCTTATTTCATCTTTATTTTTACACTAAAGGAAACCTTGCAAACCTAAATTAATTTAAGTTATGCTTCCTCCCCGTTGAATGCATGATAACCACTGATCAGTGAATCAGTGAACACATCTACCAGATGCTGCAAATTGATCACTTTAAGTTTCTGCCTTGATGTCCTCTCCTTAGTGCCAAGTTGGCTGGAGGCAGACACACTGCAGAACAAATCTTGGTACTTATACAGAAGGCAATATGCTGCTCTCCCTTCTGTGACTTCCCAATATCAGAACAACAAATACACACAAACCAGAAATGTTTGGATTTATGTGTTCAAATCTAAGCCGTAAGCTCGGATGTGTACAAGTCAAACCAATCTTCTGTCGATGCAAATCTTAATCATGTCATGAATGTCATTAATGAGATTATTATCTCTGCTCACAGGAATTAATAATTAATCATTCATCATATACCAAAAAATTGTCATAACGGCACCCCTATGGAAAAGTTTCCCTGTCAATATCAAAATATTTTTGTGAATTACATTTGGAGACAACTATACATGTACATGTTGTATTTAGAATATTTTTTGTAATGTTTGGTGGGTTTTTTGTTTTTTTGTTTTTTTTGTCTTTTTTAAATTAAAAAAAGGAGTTACGTAGCCACCATAATGTCACCTACTGATTTGTGAATCCCTGTTCTGAAGCCTAAATGACAGCATTTTGATTGCAATCATGCGGTTGGTTAGCAACATGGATCCATACACTGCTGGTATCATGCACACACAATCTAATTAGTAACAAACAAATAAAATACTAGAATTTCACTCACTAAGACTGAAGCACAAACAGGCTGCTGTCCAACTGACTAAACAGCAAGCCACATCATTTGTCAGATAATTGCCACATACATGGCAGAGAACTCTGCGATTCGATTAGGAAGAAGTGAAGCTTAGCAGACAGCTGCCAGTCACAGCTACTGTGACGTCACTTACCTGTCAGTCAAAGGGGCCACACATCTAACTTTAAGCCTTAATAAAGTTTAAACAGATGAGTAATAAAAAATTGTCATCTGTACAGTTGTTATATAGGTGTATTTTAGCTATGAGGACCAGAACCATTTTTTTGTACCTTACTGTAAACTTGCTTTTTTAGCTCTGAAGTTGGCCATTTAAACATGGGAGTCTATGGGGATTGACTTGCTGCTTGAACCAAGTGGCCACTTGAGGAACTGCAGTTTTTTAGCATTTCCACATTAACTGCACGTTTCAGCACCTACAGCCTCCATGTGTCTGTTTTACAATGTACATTGGCAATAGAAAGTATGTGAAGCATTTGGAATTACTGTAATGTCTACATTAATTACTCGTGAAATTTGGTCTGACCTTTAGCTGAGTCACAATTTTAGAAAAACACAATCTGATTAAACTAATAACACTGTCGTACTTCTCATGTCTTTACTGAGCATACCGAGTAATAATTCACAATGCAGGCTGAAAAAGTCAACACCTGTGCTACCAACTTCTCCAAAAGACAGACTGAGAGAAGTGTAGGTTGTAGTCCCTCCCTATAAATAAAGGCACAGTGGGCGGCCTGCAAAAATCACACCAAGAGCACCATGCACACTTGCCAGATAATGATGTATAACAAGTGTATGATAATAGGTATTATTGATATGGTTCTGTAGGTGGCTGAGAAGAATTTTCAACTTTTTGGATACAGGTTTGGAGGAAAATAAGGCCCACACATTAACCCCAAAACCTCATCCCAACTGTGAAGCATGGTTAATGGCATGGGGCTGCTGTGCTACAGGGCGTGGATGCACTGGGAGCAATTAATTTAACAATATATCAAGAAATTTCACATGGATAATTGTCAGGGCAGCAGCTTATGATTTGAAGCTTACGAGAGGTTTGGTGATGCAACAAAACACTGACACAAAGCAATTAAGGAAACCAACCGGAAAAGGTTGAAAGAAAATGGAAAATTACAGTTTTGTTATGGCCAAGTCCTGTGGCATGATCTAAAAAGGGCTAAAAAGACATCTCAGAAACACTGATGAACTTTAAGTTTTGTAGATGATAATGGAAAAAAAAATTTATTCTCACCATTGTGTCTGATGGAGGTTGTTTCAGCCACAATTTATTTATATTTCGTTTTACAACCGTACATGTGCACACACTGAACTAATTATTGCTTTTTTTCTATAAACAGAAAGAAGATGCCTTTAATGCCTTTAGAAACTTAACAATTTAAACATGTATCTCAAGTCACAGTGTGTAGGAAGTGTAAAAATTTGCACACTGAAAATTTATGTAAAAATACTCTGCATCTTGTGGCCCTCAGGAGACCTATCAGAATTTGGCTGAGACTGCTATCGCTTGACTACTGATCACATAAGGTTAGCACTTTTAAACTGAGGTAAAAAGCTGATTTTTTTCTCTCATGATTACAACAGTTAATAAGCCTGAAGAAACAATTTTGAAAAACACTACATTCAACCTGAAGAGCACTCACCAGGTTCTCATATTGATAATTTTACTGAAAAGTCTAATTTAAACTCCACAGTGTGTACATTTCTGTCTGCAATAATGTACATTTTGATACTGCCATTGGAATTTTAAGTTTCAACCAATCCATAACCTTGTTTAAAGGGATGAGATTTTGACAGGGAAGGGGGTAAATTTTTCAAGTCTGTTTTTTCAAAATTACCACACCTACAAACCTTTTTTTGCGATGACAAATAACTACCTGGGGCATGAATATAAACTCTAATTTAACTGCCTGCTGCAGTGACTGATACACTATATGGACAAAAGTATTGGGTCAAATCTCTTAAATCTTTGAATTTAGGTGTTTTCAGTCCCATGGCCGCAGGTGTATAAAATCAAGCACACAGTCATGCAGTCTGCTTTTACAAACATTTGTGAAAGAACGGGACGTTTTAAAGAGCTCACTGAATTCAAGCGTGGTACTGTATCAGGATGCCACCATTGCAACAAGTCAGATCATCAAATTTCTTCCCTTCCTAGATATTTCAACATCAACTGTGAGTGGTATTACTGCAAAGTGGAAGCATTTAGGAACCACAGCAATTCAGGCATGTCAGACCACGTGAAGTTACAAAGTGGGGTTGCCGTGTGTTGAGGCACATAGTGTGTAAAAGTCACCAACGGTCTGCTGACTCAAAAACTGCAGTTTTAAACCTCATCTGAATGCATCAATATCATCACTAAAACTGGGACCTTCACGGCATGGTTTGTCATGGCCGAGCAGCTCCTGTAGGTGTAATGTTCAGGTGGCCGGGCACTTTTGTCTATAGTGTGTATACTGGCCTAATGGACAACTATCAGCCTTTGGCAAATAATTACATTTACTGATGACAGCTGATGGGGTTCATCTGTTAAGTCACATGACTTCTGCACTAGCTAAATGTCTAAACCTTTTTTAAAAAAGCCCCCAGTTTCATTTACCCCTTTAATTAAAATTTCTTTTCCCGGTACAATATATTAAATTACAAAGAAAAAAAAACTGTATTGTTGGCAAAAATGTTATTAAAAACAACTGGCCCATCTCTACATAAAATTAAAAAATGTTCATATGACCATTAACTTTTACGCTGAAAGAGAAAAATGAAGTTCACAAGCAAAATAAACTGGGTAGCAACATAAGGGTCTGCTCTTACCCTAGTGTTTTACTCCATCAGCAGAAAAGAGAAGATAACAACTGCTTCATCTTTGCTGCAGGATAATCCCACAGAGGAAGCCCCATGAGGCAGGCAAGCCAGGCATAAGATCTTTGATCAAGATCTGATCCTTGATGAGCATCAACTCAGTGCTTTCAGTCAAAATAATTCCTTTGGTCTTTGTCTATTGCTGCTACTTGGAAGACATTTGAAAAGATTGTAGCGAGGTAACCCTACAATAAACTGGATTTAAGAACTGACAATTTAGGATTATTCACTTTTTTTTTTTTTTTTTTTTTAAAAGATA
>VUQS01017452.1:8640-19372 GCA_015108495.1 Heterochromis multidens | reverse complement strand
TGATCATATGAGACTGGTTTAGTGCTCCCAGTGAAGTATGAACAAAAATGAGTCTGTCCATTCCAGATTAAATGCTCTATTTTCGCTATCCACTTTTCTTTTTTTGGACAGCGCCTTTTGTTCCTTATTTTTCTCTCCCTTTCTCCGTCTCACCCGTCTGGATCGCTCCCTTTGTCTTTTTTTTTTTCTACATGTATCGCTGTCTTTCTTTTTCTTCCTACCGTCTTTGCCTCTAACACTCATCTATCAGCACTGTGGAGTCGCAGCATTTGCCGCCTGGAATGCACAGATTTGATTGACTGAGTGGTGTCACGTGGTATGGCTTAACTCGCATGTAATTGGTCTGTGCGTTTCCTCAGTGACGAAACCACTACTGTAAAGACGATAAAAGCTACACCGGTTAAAATCGGAGCGACCCGCCAGGTGTTAAATCATAACCTTCTGTTTTGGCTGTAGGTCCGGGTCCGTATGGGACAGCTTCTGGGTCCGGACCCGGACAGCGGTCCGCCTGTTAGTGACCTCTGGTGTAGACCATCATCTAAATGTTTTATCTCTGTACGGTCACCAGGGGGCAGTGTATAAAGTATGTGGAACAACTGGTAATGTGGACTACTCTTCTTTGTACTATTGTTGGTCCTTTAGCTTAGAAGACAGAAGTCATAACAGACAAAAAACTTTTTTGTACTGAAGGGAAACTAAGCTCTCTTCATCTTCATAATGAACTCTGCCGTGACTCCCTTTCTTGTTCAAGCCAACTTCTCAACCAATAAGCATTCTACCTAAAATGGCGTCTGCACGTGTGGGTGTGTTGTTCAGGAGCCCGACCATCCTGCCCATCTAAATTCCGAGATGATAATGTTGAAAGCTCATTTGGCCATCTCCAGGAAACTACACTACAGCTGGTGATGCTCTGCAGCCTCAGTATAGAGGACTCTTCATTAGAACACCTCTCAGCCAGCATACTGATTACCTCTCTGACTGAGATCTGAAAAAGCCTGTTTTTGACTCTTCCGTCTTTGTTCTCTCTCTGCCCGATGGTCCCAACCTCCTGCTGTTCCCTCATCTCAGCCCAAATCAACCCACAGCACACCTGATGGGTCTTTCAATATTTTAGCCACTTTCAAACAGCACAAATGGAACTATCTCTCTAGAAATCCTCCACCTGCTGCCACCATGGTCGATTTGATGCATATCACACGCAAAGTGTGTGATATGCAGGCCTTTGAGGTATTGTTGAGTTCAGACCTCAGTACCAAGATAAAATACTAGTTCAGATATTTTGTTTTTGCACAGCAGACAAATAAAGGCTTCTCCCTCAGGTTACAGTACCATCTGGTTCTCATTGACTGGCTACTGTGTACATGCTTGGATGAGCAGTGACTTCTTTCACCTTGAGTGAACATTGGCGGCCAGTACTGCTGTGTTTATAGTTATTGGTTTAAGAAACCATGTTCAGGTTTTTCTTTTTTGTTAGAGAGAGAGAGTAATGTCAGCAGACAGATTTGAGGGCTCTCTCACGGCTGCTTGGATTCATGTATTCCTGTCTACAAAACACACACACACGTCCCTCAGTGTTTTCCTGAGGTTAAAAAGAAGTACAGATATCCCAGAGAAATACGTGTTGTGAATTATAATACATGAGATTAGATGATTTCAGTTAGTCCATCCACAACCTCTTTACATAGTTTCACATTATTATGTTTATGTAACTGGGTTGACTTAATAGTTATTGATCTTTACTACCTTCATCATATCAAACCAAGGTATTGGAGAATTTTATCATTGCAAGTCATGATGAGGTCTTTCTTTGATAAGAAAATTAACATTGTATCTTAAAATCTTAGTTCAAATGTAGGGGGCACACGTGCAGTATTTACATCTCATTTGGCTTTTTGAAGCAGTCAACTTGTAGGCTAAGTTCATACTCATTTCAGACTTGCACGAGCTAACTAAAAAGCCAACTTTGGTGAGAAGGAAAACATTGAGGCGGATCTGGTACAACAGCAGAAGACCGCGCTGAGTTTCACTTGTGTCAGCCTAAAACAAAAATCTGATCTTGCAGTGGGGACAGGCTCATCAAAAATGGACATTTGAAGATTGGAAAAACAAAGCCTGTTTTGATGGATCTTGATTTCTACTGAGGCTTGCAGTTGAAAGGGTCAGAATTTGGCATTAAAAAAAAAAGAAACAAATCCATGAATCCAGCTGTCAGTACTTCAGGCCTCTGGAGGTGTTTCTTAGACTTTTCTCTGGCATGCCTGACATTATAAGCGCAATTTTTTTTTATCAATTATTAACAATAAAAAGGACCTGAATTTAAGATTTAGTGAAGTAAATCTGATCAGAAAGATCTGAGGCTGTCGAGAACTCAGAGACTCCATCGAATAGTATTCTCTTTGTGTTCCTGTAGAGCAAAACATCACTATACCTGCAACTAAGGCGTTTTTCTTTATTGTTTAATTTGACCTCTTTTAATTGTTTGTTCTGTAAACCATCAGAAATTGTTTTTAAAAAAGGACAGTCATAATTATTTCTTTTATCCAACAACAGTTCAAAACCCAAATATATTCAACTTTCAGGGAAATTAAGCTGAGAAAAATGTAATCAATCCAAATATTTGGTGTTTTTTGCTGAAAAACCGAGTGGGCTAATTTGATTATTAAAAATAGTTGCAAGGAAATATTCTTGTAATTTACTAATTCATTAATAGACATTTTTTTCCCACATCTTAACATGACATAAAATCTTTGTTAGTGATGGCAAATATTTTCTGCTTGTGGTGCTAATGGGACAGACCAAAGGCTGTCTGATATGTATTTTGGCTTTTAAAACTATTTAGTAAATGTAGTTGCAGAGTAAAAGCCCAGCAGCATATTCTGCCCTTGTCTTGCCAGCTCTCGACTGGGAAACTTTCCAAGTTAGATGTTGAAACAGTGTTGCACTACATTTGAGATTGACTGATGCCACTGGTATGGCTGTCATAAAACTGACATCAAAAAAACGAATTCCACTGCTGGTTCAAAGGCTTCGGTCATAATTTATTATTCACTCTCCTGTACCAAAGCTGTGACAGATGCCCTTGATGTCGGATAGATTTTTCAGACTGAATAAATTCCCTCTAACTGAGGACTTTGCAAGGAGATCTAACACCGTAACTAAATGGTTTTTGTGGTAGTCAAGGGTGTTTGCAGCACTAATTTGTGCTTTGAAGCCTTAATTTTACCCAGTTGTTCTGTCTGGATAACATTTAAATTGTTCAAGTAAGGTATAGAATTAGTATTTTCCCATTTGAATTGCCTCCACCAATAAAACAGGCTTCTTATTTCCTATTTTCCAGGACTGCAAAGAAAATGCATCATTAAAGAATGCTATATGGTGCACTTTTGTTATTCTCTTTCACCCTTAGTACTCATTTTCCATGTTTCCCTGAGGAGAGCCCCTTTGAACTTTCTCTTTGCTCTATTTCTGTTTATTTCAAAAGCTTGGAAGTCTTCTGACTCCTGACACAACAGTCATAATTAGACATAAACAAGTTTGATTATTATAAGATGTCTAATTTTCCATCTTACTGTATCCTCTTTAGAGCTAAACAAGACATTGTGTGTTACTATGGAAACAGAGGCAGCCCTGAACCCATCCGTCTAAATCAAGGTCTGTGTTTTTAGTATGGTTGCTGTAGAAACCTTTCATACCTCTCCTCGTGGCCTATGGCCTGCTCATGTCAGTCTGACATTTCCACAGTGATATTGCTCCCAGATTGAAGAACATACCAGAAGGACGCCAGCAGAGCTTGCTAATGTATGTATTTGTCTGTATTTATCTTGTTCCCCCTCAGCAGGAATCTACGGCTTGAGTAATTCACTGCTGGATACTCCATGGAAGAAATTGCTGCAAGGCAAGCAACACTTCACCAGCGTTGTCAGCGACCAGACGCTCTCTTGTGATGGGCTGGTGCAAGAGCTGCTCAGCGTCCTTAATAATGAGGAACTGTAAGTGGGTAACACGCACTTAAATCTCCCTCAACTGCAGTGCATTTTAAATTGTGTGTATATATGAGATGCCATTAAAAAAGCCTGGTACGCCGCCCATAAAAATCAAAAACCACACCCAATTTAAATTTGTCTGATCTCCCCTTGAGCGTGCTCTCCTTGTGCACCTCTGGATGGATTCCAGCACAGCTGCTATTTGTAGATCACTCTGTGGAAGGCCTCAAACCTCTCAGTTCATTTCTGTTAGTTTCCACAATGTTTATGCTTGTTTCAGTTTACATTTTATTTCTTAGTTTTAGTTTAGTTTTTATTACCTACAGTGTTAGTTTCAGTTTTCATTAGTTATTATTAAACTCTGGTTCTCTGGTTCCACAGTGTGTTTGTGTCCTGTCTCCCTCCCCTCACCCCCAACCAGTCGCGGCAGATGGCTGCCCCTCCCTGAGCCTGATTCTGCCGGAGGTTTCTTCATGTTAAAAGGGAGTTTTTCCTTCCCACTGTCGCCAAGTGCTAGCTCATAGGGGGTCGTCTGATTGTTGGGGTTTTTCTCTGTATTGTTGCAGGGTCTTTACCTTATAATATAAAGCACATTGAAGCGACTGTTGTTTGATTTGTCGCTATATAAATAACATGGAATTGAATTGAAATTTTTGTTTTATGATAAGTAGGGTCAATTAACTTAAACATAATTTAAGAAGAAGAGGTAAAGGCAGTTGACTAACAGTCATATAGACATCCCTGTCAGTACCAAAGCCCCCTCAGAATGGTGGCCAAATTTGACCAAACTGTAAAAGACTAGACCTAAAGACATTTCCGATGTGTTTTTATTTAATTTTAGTTACTTTCCTAAGTTCTAATATTGTTTTAGTTAGTTTTTATTTTTGTCTAAGGTTAGTTTGTATTATTTTAGTTAACTAAAATGTTTTTCATACCTAGTTTTAGTTTTTAATTTAGTTTAATATACTTTAATAACCTTGCACAGCCTTAAAGACCACCAAATGAAATTAGGATTTAAGGGTTGCTGTGAGGAGATCCGGCACACACAGCAGTTGCACAAGCTAAGTGGTTAGAACGGGACTTCCAGGGAGCGATCAGCAATAGCACTCAGCTGGAATCGGTGCATCTGGTATAATGTAAGTTAAGTTTCCATACAGACATCCATTCACTTAATGGGTATTGGTGGATTTTATGGATCACTTAGCAATGGGATTTGCTTCAGCAATGATAAATAAAAAAATAATGCTGCATGTACAGTTAAGTCCTGAAAAGTGACGTGCTTTCTAAAGATATCTGTTGTGGGCTCTGTTTTTTTTAAACAGGAACACACCTGATCTAATTCAGGAGACTCAGGGTGATGGTTACAGCAGGTCCATGATCCGGGCTCTGTCAGCCGTGTGTGTTCGCTCCCCTCATTATGGAACAAGGTCAGTGCCTTCCACCCTCACCAGATATCATTCCTCTGTCCTCCCTTGTGTGTTCACCTGTGGTGACTGACACTGCTGTGCTAGACAGCAGGATCACAGAACAGTGAACTCTTGGCACACAAAGAATCCCCAGTGTAATCAATCCTCCACAACAATGAAACACTGGATTATTGGATACAGACATTCTCCTGTAGCCAAAAGGTCAGAGGGTTAGTCTTTTCCAAAGACATCAAAACATCATTTAGCAGTGTAGTGGCAAACGGTGCCTGAAAAGTGACTTTTCATCACCACTGTCATTCATATTAAATATTCATTTTATAATTTTTTGTTCTCTGCATTGTTACCCATTCAGGACCAATACAATAATCCTGATAGATGCAGAAGGGAACGTGACCTTCACAGAGCGCACCATGCTTGACTGTGACACAACCAAATGGAGTACCAGTTCTTTTCAATTCAAATTGCAGGAGTGAAGACACAATGGAGGAAACCTACTCTGTGCCTTTCTGCATCACCTTTCCTCCTGTCACCCTTGCCGTGCCGCCTCCTTCAGCTGAAACCTCACCACAGCAGTCATGTGAATGTGAAGACTCATCAGCACTTTTTTATTCAGCTAGTCACTAGCTGCCTCGTTAACATCAGTGACATGTATTTCTTACTTTTGATTTAATTTAAAGATGTATGCTAATTTAAGAAAGATTGCCAAAGGACATTTATAGTTTTGTAGAGACATGTATTTTACCTACATGTCACAAAACTTCAAAAAAAATATAGATTGCTTGTAATCTAGTAACACAAGATTGGTGTGATGCTGTTTTCTCTCATGAACTGCAGACATCGTTGCCCTTTCACACACGTAGCAAACAAAAGGAGATGGTCTGTGTTAGGCACATTCCAAATACTACTACTAAGTCAATTTAATGTACAGTACGACTGATTCTGATTAGCGTTCTTAAATACAGCTCCTCTTGATAATGTGTAAAAAAAATTTTTTAAAAACTCAGCCGCAGTGCATAAAAACATGCTCTTTGGGGTCCGATTTAACGTTCCATCCATGATATACATTTTATGCACTATTTCCAGGCTGCAGGCTAAAGTAGCATCCTATGACAAATCATAGGGTCACATATATTTTTCTAGAGAAGTTCAAGTTTAAGTTGACATGACTCATCATGAGGGTTACTGGCTACTTTGTAAGTTTCTGATTACCCCGTCATTGGTTTTTAGGTAATTATGCAGCAGTTCTGCACAGAATCAAATGTTTCAATGCACTGTTGAATGCACTGGATCTCTGACTTCTTCCATTGTGGAATATTGCATTTTTACAACAGCCTGACAATAAACAACAGTTTATCCAAACACTCCCATTTGGATTGTTACATTATGATAACTGATACAAAATAATTGTGAGGAACCATGTGCTCACACACTGATCAGTCTTGCTGATTTACTCTATATCAGTGACCGCTGGCTCCTCTTTTTAAGATGTGTTGCTCAGTCATTTACCCACACGTTACTCATGCAGGTGACAGTATGAGTAACATATATTTACTAATGTGAAGAAAGCTTTTTTAAGTCTTTATTTGTTCTGTTGTTATTCTACAGTAGCCCTCTTTGCATATTAACCAATTTGAGCCCAAGGTAATTTGACCTCTTCTGATCCCCATAAAAGCATAGGTCACACTTGATATGATTTGTAAATAATATGTACACATGTAGTTTGATCTGCTGTTAGTTCTATTTAAAATCTCACTTGTACGCATTTGTTTTAAGAGAAAAGAGTCACAGGTATCCCTGTTTTGTGGTATTTTGCAGCTGCATTTATTTTAAGTTTTCAAACAGTGACCCCTCCTGCCTGAGTGGAATATTGCACCCTTCAGGATGTACCTGACATTCAGTATATTTATAGATTTCTTTTTTACCAGCAGAGAAAGCACAGATATCTTCACATCAGGATCCAGTTCCACTTAGCTGTCAGAGGAGAGAACCATGGATGTCAGTGAAAGACATTAATGGCTCACAATGATACAAGGACAACATGCTTATTTTGGTAATGGTTTCTAGCAATACAGGATCTAAAGCCAGAGGAGTACATATGGTGTACAAGTGGCACAGCATATAAAAGGAAAAAAAAAACTAAAGTTTTTATCTGATAGTTATTAAAACAACTTTATTGAACTGTGAAACAAATTTGTGGGTGTATTTCCATCCCTCCCTTTTTATGTAAAGACCTTTATAGTTCTCTTTATATAGCGTGCCATAAACATGGCCCAGTCCCAATCTCCTTTGAGAATTATCACTACCTGCCAGAGGTGCCAGAGGCAGCAAGGGTTCACTTAACATTTCCTCGACAAAACCAAAGCATGTTTCTTAATATTTTGCATCACTGATCAAACATATCTTAATTTGTTGATTAATAAACGAGTTGTGTACTGCAGCACATGCTTGATCGCTCTGATTTCATGTTACCTGTTTAACTTCTAACATTCATTTTGGTTGATTTTGTTTATCTTTTTTTTTTTTTAATACTTGCAGACTTCCCCTGGTAATCAAAGTGTGCATAAAGGGATTAAATTTCACACACTATCAGGAGTTTCAAAAATATGAACCAGCTCACTGGATGGCTTCATAACGTGAAAACAGGAAAAAAACAGTAATTAATCATTCCAATTACTCAATAAAATGCACCACAGTTCCTGCTGCCACGATACCAGCCTTACTATATAAAAGTGGGGATGTACTCTGTGTAAAGTGTTTCTGGATGTCAGCATATTGTTTGGGTGACGAAGTAAAATACTAGTTTTCTTTACTTCCAAAATACTACATGCGCCTTTGTAGATCTACTGTGATCAGTAAATTGTAATTCACATATAATGAGCCATGCTGAACATTTATTTTTCTTAGGATATGGTAGGTTGTCCGTTATTTGTTTTAAGCGGATAACTCGTTGAATGTAAACGTTTTCCAAATATACTTATTTACACTGAAAGGAATGAGATGGTTGGGAATATTTTTATACTTTACACTAGGTTTCACTGGTCTGACCCACTTGAGATTGCATTGCCCCCCCTACCTCGGGGTGTTTCAGCAGTGGGACCTCCCTGACGACCTTTAGGGAAAAACGCGACGCATACAGGCGTTGGTATTGGGTGATTGCCATGTTGCTGATAAGCCACGATGTGTGACGCTGTCGTGTTGATTGGTCGAATCATGGCGGTTGACGTAGTAGAAGGACGCAGTGATTGGCTAAATGAGCATCCGGTTCTGAAAAAGCCGGTAGAAGAAGGCGGGGCATGAGTAAGTAGCCGCGGCTAGGATTTTCTTCAAGATGGCGGCGCGACGAGAATTAAAATAATTTAGAAAGGTAGTTAGTTGCCCAGGAGGAGACACCTGTGTCATATTTATCAGTGAGTACGTCTGTATTCCAATATCTGGCTATTTTATGACTTACTGGCCTTTTCTGGTATGCGCGGGGAGCTGCAGCTTAGCTCATTAGCATTGATGCTAGCCTTAGCAGGGGCCCACTGTGCAGCTGCGAGCTGAACAGATGCGCTAAAGACGGGTTGTTCCCCATTTTATTCATATATTTGACATAAATATTTATTCCGCTTCAAAGCCAAAAGACCTTAATTTGCCGCAGCTTCGTAGTAGTAACTATTTACACGTTAAATATCGTATTATATTAGTAATAAAGTTGTGTTATCTGACATCTATTCTCACTGGTCCCCTTTTTTCTAGCTTCCACAAGATCGCAGTGGAGGATGATCAGTGCCTAGACCCCATATTAAGCTGAATGCATTGTGATTTCCAATAATTGAGACAGTGATTCTGAAAGCTGTCTACATTAATGAAAAGAACAATGTAGTCAGCTTAGCATATTCACCTCTGGTACGTGGTCTATACAGGGATGTGCTTCTGCATGCATTCTGTGTTTAGATAAGAAGACAGCCTCTCACCAAGTCAAGAATTTGAAATAAAATTTTCAGTCTATATAAGTTAGCTTATATATTTCGAGAAAATGGAGATAGATGATGTTCTACCCCCTCTCCCCTTGGAGCCACCTGATGATTTTGGCCTAGATGAGGGCAGAGCACCTCCACCACCTCCCCTGCAAACGTCCAGTGACGCAGAGGTAATGGACGTTAGCTCTGGTGGTGATGGATACACATACACCCCAGGGGACGGGGAAACCAAGACACAGCAGCCCCTCAGCAGGGGCTCACTGACTTTCTGTAGCCACCTCTCAGATGAGGCCAATCCCACCCCGCCGTGCCCCAGAACAGCCCGCCACGCTCCCCCGGTCACCAAGTTTCTGCCAGACCTCAAGCTCCTCAGAGATGTTAAGATTAGTGTGAGCTTCACTGAAAGCAGCAGTAGCAAAGAGAGGAAGGTTTTATACACAGGTGAGAGGCAGGAGGCAGGAAGTGAGGATGGCTTAGAAAGTACGAATGGTGAGTTGCATGACATGGCTAGTGAGCAAGAGGTAGCTGAGGGTAGTTGTGGAGCAGCAAATGCTGCAGACAGAAAGTCAGACGAGGCAGAGGTAGATCTAGAAAATAAGGTGGAGTTTGCTGTCCTGGATGAGTTGGATGACCTCTACGAGAACTTCCTGGAGCCTGACGACGGAGAGCATGGCGGCTTTAAGTCTGACGTCATAGTTCAGCAGGAGCAGGCATATGACGATGTCACAGCTTACTCTTATGAGGTATGACTGCACTTTTATCTTCAGTGTCCCCTTTTAGTGACAGCTCCACACTCAGTTTGTCCTTCACTGTGAAATAGAAATAATACAGGACTAATGCAGCCCACAAACAGTACAGTTACTACTAAGTACTAAGTACAGTATTATTCTTAATATCATATTTCATCACTCTTCTGCATCAAGCTTTTATTTGTAAAACCAGGACCAAATGTTCAAATAAATGTTTGATAACTAATTTGTTTTGTTTTGTTTTTAATCACTGAAAATGTGAAGTGTGAAGCTGGAAGAGGTCAGTGTTTTAATTATTGCCATCAATAGCTGAGATTGCATTTGACCCAAAGGTAATCCTCATATAATTTGTAGTAGGAGGAGTTAATGTATTACCTTGTGAGGCAGCTGGATTCTGGCGAGATCATCAGAAAATCCATTTTGCCAGGCTTTAAGCTCACTGTGGTTGGGGTCGGACCAGTTGGTATCTTTTGAAGGAATATTGGTCAATAAAATCACAGCTTTGGTCACTTTTTAAAGTGCCTGCCCTTTTCCTGTTTCCAAGGTGGGTGTTTTTTTTTTTGGGGGGGGGGGGTTTGCTTTTTTTGGTTTTTTTTTTTTTTTTTGGTTTT
>VUQS01017451.1:1915-15577 GCA_015108495.1 Heterochromis multidens | reverse complement strand
CAAATACTTATTTTCCACCATAATTTGCAAATAAATTCTTTAAAAATCAGACAATGTGATTTTTCTGGATTTTTTTTTTCTCATTTTGTCTCTCATAGTTGAGGTATACCTATGATGAAAATTACAGGCCTCTCTCATCTTTTTAAGTGGGAGAACTTGCACAATTGGTGGCTGACTAAATACTTTTTTGCCCCACTGTATCTACAGTATTATATGAATCATGTGATAGAAACACAAATTACCTGCATCTTTTTCTCCCTCACAACACCGATGAATCCTCTGCTTCTTTTAAGCGTGTCTCAGTGCAATCCTTCACATGTTTTGGTTTCTGTCACGTCCACAGTTGGTCCGTCATGTTAATGTTTCACCAAAAACACTTCCGTTGTGTTTTGTGAGATTTTGTTTTTTTCATTTTCCGTTGTGTTTTATTCAACTTCTGTTATGTTTTGTGTACTTTTACAGTGTTTTTCTATTTGCTGGTGTTTTGATAAGTTGCAGTACATTTGACCTTTCGGGGCCACCGTACATTTGTGAATTTTACACCCTGATTTAAATCATTAGTTGTAGTACCTAAAGTAGGATTAATGATAGCACATTTGTGTTTGTTTGCTTTAAGTATTTGGTTGCGCAAAGTGAAGGATTTTGGGTATGCAACTTACACTTCATTAAATGTGCAACACAAGCAAGAGTATCCCACAGACTAGTTGTCCCACATATTTTTGAGACCCCCTGGTAACAGTAAGCAGCTACAACATGTAGACGACTATCTGTGTGTAAAACCAAATACAGCCATCCCAGTAACTGTTTCCACAGTCCACACACTCAAACTTACATTGCTCAAACTCTTCTTCTGTAGATGACTCTGTAGACTGTTTGTGGAGGAAGTTTGTTATAAAATTGTTACATTTTATTTAACTGACCTCAGGGGGTCAAGTAGTTATAGTACCTAAATTTAACCAAACTGTGAGTGAAAGCAAAACTATAAAAATGGTCTCACAAGAGACTCAAACCCCATTTCTCCTGCTTGAAAGTCATGTGTAGTTCTTCCAGCCTCTAATGTGTACTTTGTCCTCTTAACTGTAAATACTCCTGTATGTTGTTTCAGAAACCCTTGTTTCAAACAGTAGGAACAAACAGACAGTGTATGTATTTGGCTGGAATATTTGCTGTATCAGAGAATAAGCATTGCTTCAAAATATATTCCATGAATTATAGCCCAAAAAAAAATCATACTTTGTTACCATATGCTGTGATTTGGCATCTGGCATCCTGCTATGTGCATTGATGTGAAGGTGGAATCTGGTTCGACTTAACCATTTAGCAAATATGGGCCTAAACAAACATGTATTTCAGATGTGTGGCTGTAAAAACCAGATAAAAAACTGAAGCTCTATGAGGAAATAATTTGCCCATAAAATTCATAGATAATACACGTGTGTTATTTCTTGTGTGTTTTATGGCTCTGTCCTAAGATAATGTACAAGATTAAAGAGCCACAATTTATTTGAAGATGTTCACACATGAGTGTGATTTCTTTTCATGAGATTTGGTCATTTATTGTTAAATTTACTTATCTGTCTGACTTCACACAGTCAATTTGAAATGCACAAAGACCAGCAAAAAAAACCCCTTTATTCTCACCAGAGAATTTTAATACCTTTGTGGGATGAAAACCATATCATTAAGTGCACCGCAGAAATAGAAGAGGCATCATATTCCAATACCATGTACATCTGCTTAACTCTTGAATTTTTTTTCCCAGAATACACAGGATGTGTACAGACCAGTGTTAAAATCTACCCTCAGCCACTGCAAACGGCCAAATTGCCTTGTGATTAACGCACAATAAAAGAATGTGATGGCTTAAAGAAGCTGCAGGAAAAGCTGCCCAGTGAAAGATGGGTGTATGGCGCACTCTGTAATTAAGCCAGTCTGCACTTGATGAAAGTAGATCACACTGGCGGGCCATGGCTTCACAGCCAGTTTGTTTTTACGACATAATTACAGTCCAAATCAAATGAGAAGATTTAATATTGCACCACAACGAGCATGTGTCCAATGTCAACAATGACACTGACCCCCCTGAGGCAAGGTGTGCATGTGTATGAGAGTGTGAGGGGGTGTGTGTGTGTGTGTGCGTGTGTGTGTGTGTGTGTGTGCGTGTGTGTGTGTGTGTGTGGGTGTTGGGGGGGCAGGTCAGGCGTCAGGATGCCGACAGCACAGAAGCTTCCCCACCACAGCAGCTATCTACCTGTGTAGGAGCCTACCTGGGAGGTCTGACACCAGTGGAATAACACTGACAGTGGGACAGAAGGGAGGAGAGAGGAGGAAGAGTTTATCTGAGAAATAGAAGAAAGAGAGAGAGGGAACTTATGAGGAAAAGAATGAGCTAGAAGGAGTTAATCTAGCTCAAGGCCAGAAGGGAGAGGAAACAGAAAACAAAGAATTGAGAACGACAGAAGCGAGGTTATGAGTAAGTGATGAAGTGACTGAATGAAAAGAGAAAGAGAATCAGCAGACTTAAATATGCAGACAGCGAGGGTGTGGCTGGAGCGTAAAGATAAATAAACGTTTTGCTTGACTGTGTCTCCATGGTGAGGTGTCGGCCAGTGGTTAGGAGGGCTTGTGCAGTCACGACCCACTAAGTTTGTATAGCGATAAAAAACTGAATCACTTGAGGAAGAAAAAAATCACTGTTCGTGTGGAAAGAAAGCTTATAAAAATAACGGAAACTCTAATGGCTAATTGTCAAACAATAGATTTTAGGCTTACTGTAGCTGAGAAATCCTCTGAATATAGGTTGGAGCAATTATAGCAACTGAAAGTTGTCATTTTTGTTTTGAGATGGGTGCTGTTATGATGGTTGATGACATGGTTATGCTGTAAACGACCAAAACCTCCCACTGAGTGGCTTTAGAGTTTTCTTCCCTCCATAAAAAAAAAAGTCTGCATTTCCTGTCCTCTAGTTAAACACTCAACACAACCACAAAGCCTTTGTTCCTCTGGGTCAGATTCTCCCAGAAGAGAGAATCATCCCAAGCCACAGCTGTTGAGTGACCACGATCGACCACACTGCTTTCTGTCTTCTGACCACCCTTCTGAATTGCTCTTCCCTCTATCCAGTCCTCCCTCCACCCTTCCCCTACTTCCCTACCTCTTTCCACCCCTTTTTCCTCCTTTTCCCAAGAGCAGCCAGCTGGGCTGGATTTACTCTGGTCGCCATGTCGCAGGGCGAAGCCCAGTCTGCTCTTTGGGCGGGCAGCGTCATATGACTAGGTACTGGTCAGGGCTGGCAGATTACTAACTGGATATCTACAGAGAGGCCAGTGGGGCCTGAGCCCTGTCATCCACTGGAAAGCAGGGTCTTTGCGGTGACCTCGTGGTTCTGTGCGGCCCAGGACACGAACCACAATCCCTGCTGACACCCTGTTCCCCGAGGACGTGGTTTTACTCCAAATCGTGATTTCCCATCAACTGCTCCGCGACAGACTGTCTGTGACTGCAGGCCTCTGCCCAGTGCTTTCTAGTGAAGAGGATACAACACCACCTCACTAACAGTGCTTGTGGCCACATTTCCCCCACGAAGCTGGGCACACAGGAGGGGGCCTTCTTCTGCACAAGCTTAAAAGAGAGCTTTTTAAACTCATATGACATGTACTATGAGCTGGTGTCGGAGAAGTGGCTGGAATGTCTCTGATTATATGGAGAGCAGCCCTTTTGAAGAAAGAGACAGTTCAGTATGGGCACAAGGTTGCTCAAAAATAAGTTGTATAATAAGATACTTAGGGTTGTAATATGATTTACAATTTTGCAAGTGGAAACTCACAGTTTTGTATTCAAACTTGTTGATTTGAAAAGAAAATGTTTGGAAAAACCATTAAAATTACTTCCGCCATATAGTTGGTGTGAAATAAACTGAGCAAATATTAACTTTGATCAATCTATTTGTATTTTATTTCAATCACTAAAAACATCTGTGACCACAAGCAATCCACAGAGTCACACTGTTCCAATTGTTATGTCAATAGTTATGCCATTGCTAGGATAAGAGCTGTGGGAATGTGACATCTTCTCAACATGCACATTTCTGCTGACCAGAATCATCAACATGGCACCCAGATGTCAGCCTTCAGGCACAAACACACACACACAGTCAGCAAAATCGCAGTCAGATCTCTTCAAACACCAAATCCATCATCTGAGCATTTGTAGCTTCTTATCTGACAATTCAGAGACTATTTTACAGTAATAATCATATTTTGACATTGAATCACTCATAACTTTGGAACATTTTGTTTCAGCCTTTGCGTGTGGCGAGAGCACTGAGAGTTCCTTCTGATTTGACTTTCCCACACAAACCCACCCTGCACAAGCCCCTTTTCCATACATTACTCCTCTACCTCCACCCTATTGTTGTGTTTCTCCTCTCCCTTCTCGAACTTTCTCTTTGAGCCAACGCACACGCATCCTGCGCACACGCTTTTTCTGTTATGCTATCCAATGGCCTGGAGGCTCAAGTGAGGACAGACTTGACTGCTGTTGGCCTCATATCAAGAAATACCTGATGGGTCCCTGCACTCATGCCAAGACTCATTTATGAAGCGTGAGACCGTCAACAACCATCTTCAGAAATAAAAACCTATGAGTCACATTCATAGCATTACTCTTTATAAGAACAAAGAAGATTTACTAGCAGTTATCGCTGATGTTCCATTTAATAAGGTGTTTTGTTTTGTTTATCCGTGTGCTGGTGTGGTAGCACAATGTGAAATATCGTTTATCAGATTCTAATCAAGATTCAGTACTTACCATCCATCTGTGTCTTGTCTTGCCCCAGCGTTTGGCCAAATATCTGCAAGGCAGCAAGATTTCTCACTGACAGCATGACAGGTATTTCTTGAATTTCAACCATAAATATATCAACTTAGAAAGATCCAGCAGAGACTGCAGTTCAGTCAGGACCACTCTGTTCTGGGACCTCCGTGCCCTTCTGTGCACACACGTGTGAAGCTTAAGGAAGGAAAGAACAGCACAGAACAGAGTAGGCATCAGTGACAACTGATATGGCATTAATTAAGTTAGACACAGCAGAAAAAAGCTGGGGTGGAGGTGGATTGCAAAGTAGCTTGCAGATGTGCAGCAACTGCAGGCGGAATAAATCAGCTGAAATATCACACCCTATATGAGACTGGATGTGTATAAGGGTGTCAGCTCAAGTGGGCTGGCACTGAGATCAGCTATCAGGCCTGCTTGAACTATCACTTTGGTTTCTCTATCACATAAAAAAGAAGAAGCTTGTAGAAGAAGCTTTTTTATGTTATCTGGGTTATATTCTAAGTACATTTGAGTGTTTTAGCATTTGAGCGGTATGGTTTTGATTAGATTACTAACTGGATTGTCTTTTGTTCTGTCTCCCTCTCCTCACCCCCAACTTGTCGCGGCAGATGGTTGATCCTCCCTGAGCCTGGTTCTGCTGGAGGTTTCTTCCTATTAAAAGGGAGTTTTTCCTTCCCACTGTCACCAAGTGCTTGCTCATAAGGGGTCATCTCATTGTTGGTGTTTTTTCTGTCTTTTTGTAAGGTCTTTACCTTACAATAAAAAGCGCTTTGAGGCGACTATTGTTGGGATTTGGAGCTATATAAATAAAATTGAAATTGAATGTGACTAATTTGACTAAGTTAGTGGGAGATTTTTCCTCAACCATAAGTATGTCTTATAACTTTAAACTGGACAACATGAGAAAAATGTTCAATTATGCACTTATAGTATCGCACAAAGAATTTAACTAAAGCCAGCAGTGCAGTAGTTTAACTTACCATATACAGTGTCATAACCCCTTCGAATATGCTTTTGTCTTCTGTTGTTGAGAGTCAGTTGTGAGTCAGAATGCATTATCTGATCTGGCTTTCCTCTTTTTGTCTTCTATTCCAGCAATTTCACTTCTCTCCACTGCAGCGCACTTGAATATGATCATAAGAGATGAGTCCATGCTTTAACATTTTACCACATCAGTAATACCCATAATCAATGGACAGATTTTTTGACAACATGCAATAAAACATATGGGGATAAGCAAAAATTCAATGAGCACTCAAAGATGAAGTGAATGCCACTGATTATCTCTGAATAGGGACACATGTAAAGGTCTGGGGAATATTGGATGGTGAACTTCTGCAGAATAAACAAATAGACATAAAGACTTGAGTGACTTTGACTCAAGCCAAATTGTGGGTCAGAACATCTCTAAAAAAGCAAGGCTTTTTTTCTTTTTTTCTACACAACAACAAAAAAATAAATAAAAATCTGGTAGCTGATCTTTTTAGGCAGCATGTGAATGGCTGACAGCATATTAGGTAGGAGTGGTGATAATGTTTTGGCTCATCAGTGTTGATCCATCCAAGCAGGGTGTACAGGGGGGCTGGAGCCTATCCCAGCTGTACACCCTGCACAGGTCAGCAGTCTAATTATTGACATCCAAACATCAACTTTAGAGACACCAATTAACCTAACATGGAAACCTTTCTTTCAGTGAAACCTATAAATTCCACAGCATACAAAATTTATATTAAAGGTAATAGTAATTAAGTTTGTGTTTGATTGGTGTATGCTTTATATAGTTTTTATTCATGCTGCAATCTGCAGATTAGCAGCACACTAAGAAACAATATCAGGTTATGAGGTTTTACTAAATTACTGGTAAATGGTTTGTATGTAAGTGTAGGTAGAAATCAGTGTGTTGGAACAATGAAATTTTTTAAATACTAACTTTTTCCTAATCTGTTACAGAAAATGCATTAATATTCACATTTTTGATGTGCACTAAAATTATAAGTCACATACAGTAGCTGTTCCCCTGTGGTGTCAGAGTTAAAGGAAGAAGAAACAATCAGAGAGAAAAAGTGTTTCAATCATAGAGCAATTGCAACATTTATTGAAGTGTTGGCTTTCTTGTATTGATTTTTCAACACATTACAAAAATACATATATGTTCAAAACAGCAGATGTGTACTGTTCTGAAATCACTTTTTTTTCACAATGATGCACCCTCCTCCCCCAAAAAGAACAAGGAAACTATTTTGTACAAAGAGTGTAAGTGAAAGTTGTGAAAAGTGAAATATGAAAATGTATTTAAAATTACATTTTAATGTGCTAGCACAAGACCTTCAACCAACCATGAGGATAAACACAGAAAAAAGAAAAAAAAAAAGAAAAAAAAAAAAAAAAAAAACTTAAAAAATTGAAAAAGTACTTAAAAAGATGACGATACCAAAAGTCAAAAATGGCACCACTGTTAGAAAAAAATGATAACCTGGCATGATTCTGCAATATTACATTTAAAAAACTGTCCATAGAGTGAACAAGCAATCATACAGAGACATATTCATGTAGATAAAATCCCTCCACCAGGATAATCATACAAAAACTGCTATGGCATTCAAATCATGAGAAAACATTGGAGAAAACAATAGTTTATTATCATTTTAAACACTTACACAGAGTATTTCATTAATGGCATACTTCAACACTGTAAACATATTGTAAGACTGAATGTCCATGTGTGTTTGGGGTCACTGTGAGGTCTCCACTGTTCCAGTTGTACGACTCATTTTGGTCTGAAACTGGGCTTTTGGGGAATGAATACACTGTGTGCGTTCACAACAGATTTTTTGCAGTCATGCATCAACATGTGTAAGCAAGCTGAAAGTAGCTCTTCAGGCGATTTCGCTTTTCATGTCAATTTGCTAAAATATATCGAACTACTAGGTAAGTGACTAGCTTATGAAGAGTTCGACAGCCTTTTCCTTTTCAAAAATCATAAAAAAACAGGACTTTGAATTCAAGGTACAGTGTAGTTCTGTTTCTTTAAAAACAAAGTGGCACAGATAAAACCTGAAAATAGGCCAAAATGGGAGGTCAAATCTTTGAGGGACAATGCTTTTGATGATTGAGATTTGCAGTAGTAAAATGAAAGATGTATTCTCAATCTCCTTTCATGTGGCTTTGCTGTCTCCCTCCCCTCTCACGCGCACTCTGTCTCACTCTGATGGTCTGTTATAAGATGTGGCGATGTTAGATGTGCATTTGGTTACAAAAAAAAGAAAAAAAAACACTTTTCATATGCTCCCAATTTCATTTGAATGACTATTCTCCCTGGTCAAGGTCTTGCTCTCTCTCCCTCCATTTCTTTCTCTCACATCTCCATTTCTCAGTTCCAATCTTTCATTTTATGCTCTGAGAATAGCCCCTACTCAAGGTCGGCCGGCCATCTCTTAGTGCAGCTGTGCTCAAAATTATCATAACTCATATATATATATATATATATATATATTACAGATTCATTTCAGGATGAACGATGCAGAAAATAAAAACTGCAAACCCCAAAAGACACGAACTTGCACACTGTCTCAAAATCTGTTACTGAGAGTTAAACCCATATCACTTTGCGAGGCGAATGAACAGGCTTCCCTTTAAAAGCAGCGCTAATACACAAATCTGAGCTAGTGAACTGTGAAAAGACGCCGTCACAGAGAGAGGCTTAGAGCGCACGGCGGAGAGAAGAACACACGCTAACACGTACTGATATGAATTTCATCTGAAACCATTTTGTGTGCTGTGAGGAGAACACAGGAAGTCGACCTGGGTCAGAGAGAGTCGCCATGCCAGACATGAGAGGGAGATAGAGAATGATTTAGAGAGTGTTGAAGCAGGTTTAGTTTAACAAATTACCTTTAAGTAAAGCACACATTAGATGGGGTTGTGGGTACTCAGACAGTCTGATAAAGCAATAATGTATGGTAGTTACATTTAGCATATACTGTGGATGATGCAAGCAGCTGGTCTTCTGATTGTTTAGTCTCGGCCATATTTCATGGTCACTGAGGGCTATTTTAACATATAAAAAAAAAGAATATATTTACAAACCATAAACAGGACTGTTCTCCTTCTCACATTAATCACAAGTAGTCTCAATTTATTCAACATATTAAATATGGTGGTTTTAACCTACACTGGGAATGTACTGAGCATCAGTTAAGGGTATCTCCATCAAGTGCAACCTTTATTTATGTCCTTAGTGAAGCAAGGACAGCAATACAGTAACTGCATTTTCAAATTATTCACATGCCAATGTTCAAAAGGACAAAAAAAAATTCCCTGAATAAATTAATAGTAACTCACCAGATCTCTAAGGTAATGCTGGATTTTTAAAATCCGGCATATTGTTTTATTGTCAGGCTGACATTCAGTGCTTTGAGCCTGTACGAGGGAATGGATTGTAGTCCGCTGCTGCAGTTAATATAGAAAACAATTATTTTTTACTTTTAAAAGCTATCTGCTTCACACAAATTTACTCTCACGTGATAATAAGCTTCCTTAAAGGAAAAAAAAAGAAAATTTGTATTAAGGGTGACTTCTTTTATCACATTTTAGAAAAGAAAATTCTTTTTTTTTTTTTAGCACATTTCAAAACTAACTCCATATGAAATCCCACAAAGATGTACCTGCACATGCCAAATATCATTACAAAAATCCAATAAATACAGAAATTATTGCACAGTAGAAAGGCTCCATGGATTCCTAACTGATAAAATCCTCAGACAGTTTGCCAAGAAACACCTAGTTAGGCATTCTAGGCAAGTTCTCATTAAAGTTTCCCTTTGTTTATATTCTCAGGTGGCAGTTTCTGTGACAAGAAAAAAAGGATGAACATCAATCATTCTCAAAAAATTTTCTAGAGAGATTATCCAGCCAAGCCCCATTGCAGAAGAAAAAGTGGTTATAAGGATTTTTTGTGTGCGTGTGTGTGTGTGTGTGTATGTATGTGTGTGTGTGAGAGAGAGTGTTTGTGTACACTGTATGCTGTATAACTAATGGTTGCTGGCTTAACTTCTGTCCGCTTGCTCTAGTTTGACCTCACTGGCCATCAAGTGTTCACCGTGCCATTTCTTCATGTGTTTCTCCAGTGTGCTGTAGACACTGAAGGGCATGTGGCAGATGTCGCAACGATATACCTCTTTTCCATATTGCCCGTGGGTCTTCATATGGCGCGTCAGCTTGGAGCTCTGGGCGCAGGCATAGCTGCACAGGTCACACTTGTAGGGCCGTTCCCCTGTGTGGCTGCGTCGGTGCACCGTGAGGTTGCTGCAGTTCTTGAACACCTTGCCGCAGAACTCACAGGTGTCATTCCTCCTCTCTTTGGAGCTTGGAGGCCTGCCAGGTCCAGGTCCCCGCAGGAGGTGTGGGGTGCTGCTGCCACTGCGCCCGGAGGCACTCCCACCTTCCATTAGCTCCCCAGGTGGGGTGGAGAAGCGGAGGCTTCCCGTTTCTGAAGAGGAGTGCTCCGAGGAGGTGGCAAACGGCGACTGACGGGAGTCAGTGAATCCCAAGAAAGGTTCTCTGATGAAGTGGCGTGAAGCAGCATAGCCAGCCAGCAGCTGAGAGTAGACATTTTCCGGGGAGATGAGAGGTATGGTCGGGGGAATCTCCAGCTGTTCTTTCTCTATCTTGATCCTCTTGTTGTTGGAGGGGCTCAGGCTGGTGATGGGGGTAGGCCGCCTCTGAAACAGCCCAGGAAAGCACTCTGCTTCAGATGCACTGATTCTGCCATTCATCACAGGCCTCTGGTCCTCCTGCTCTTCTCGCTCTCTGCCCGGTTCCCTCTCATTTTCTCTTTCTCTCTCTCCTTCAACCCCCTCTCTACCATCTCTATTAGGTTGTCTCTCCAAGCTTATCTTGTTAGGGTTAAGTCTAAGGTGATTGTCCAGATGGTTGTACGGGTGCATGATGCCCACCTCGCCACTGTCATTTACTCTATCCCCACTCGGGGGTTTCTCACTGGGAGACTGTCTCGGGCCATTTTCTCTATTCTGGGTGAACTCCTGGGAGTCCTCGCTTAAGTTGGAATCTGGTCGACTGCCATTTCGCAGTTCTTCCTCCTCTTCCTCTTCTTCCTCTTCTTCTTCCTCCTCTTCATCCTCCTCCTCCTCATTGTCCATCCCCATTCCTCTTGCATCTCCCTCCCTATTCTTCTCTTCACCCTCTCCCCCATCTCCTCTATTTCCCTGTTCTGGTGAGCCCGTTATGGCCCCAGACTTGTTGTGCATATGTGTCTTCATGTGCCTTTTAAGCTTGCTGGCCTGGGAGCAGGCATGATCACATAGATGACACTTATACGGCCTCTCACCCGTGTGACTGCGTCTGTGGACGATCAGGTTGCTCTGGAACTTGAAAATCTTGCCGCAGAACTCACAGGATTTGGATTTCCCTGGTGCCTGGCTCTGACCCTGTGCGTCAGGAGGGCTTGAAGAACCGTGTCCCCCCTGAGAGGTGGGTGGCTGTGGGGGATAGGTAAGAAATGCCGGGAGCTGCGATCCAGGCTGGAAAAGCGTGGGACTCAGGAGGCGATGCATGGGTGGCACACGGTTGGGTGAGAGAGGAGGCGTGGGTCCACCATTGTTGGTTGTGTTGCCTGCCAGTTCCCTCAGCCGACGGGAGAAGTCCATGGACGGGGGCTCCATGGGGGTCATCCGCATCACCCTCTCGAAGGCACTGGGGTGCTGTGACAGCAGCCCCATTTCCTCTGGGCCCAGCCGCTCACGAGGTGGTCTTGGGGGAGGTGGTGGGCTGACAAAGGGCGGTGTTGCGGGCAGCCGCGTCTCCATGTAACCTGGAGGAGGGGCGTGATCCCTGAGCTGGGGTGCAGCCATGCGGAGGAGGTGGAATGGGTTGGTGGCATCACCGAGGAAAGTAGGGAGAGGGGAGCGGGGCAAGGCGTCAGCTCCTGGGGGTGGAGGCAGAGCCATACGGGGAGTGAGGGAGCAGTTGGCTGGGTGGTTGTCCAGGTAGATGCGGATCCCATGAGTGTGTTGGGCATGCTGAAGCAGAAACCAGGCACTGGTGAAGGTCTGCTTACAGGTAGTACAGATGTAGCTGGATGGTTCATCTTTTTCTGTGGGCCAAGAGAAGAAAAAAAATCACCATCAGTGATGAAAAAAGAAACTCAAAAATCTTTTTTTTTCCTTCAACAAATAAAACAACCCATAATTTTTAATAAACACAAAGATATGTGGCATTAGAGCAAATTAACTGTACATTCTGCTTGTGTCTATGTGTGAGCGTCTTCTGTGGGCTTTTGTGTGTCTCTATGTGTATAGTGTATGAAATACATGTGCAGTCAGGGCGTGTGTCTACAGGCTAATGTAGGTGGCAGATATTGCCCTTAGGCCATAGCATATTATGCTAATTCTAATGTCAGCTTGGCTTTAATATACAGATCCATCTCGTCTACGTTGTCATTTCCATATGAAGAAAGGGGAGGCAGCAGTGGAAAAAAAAAATAAATAGGGAGAAAAGGAAAAATGGGAGGTGGGGGCGGGATCTGGGAAGGGGAGGTGAGATGTGGAACTAGAGAAAGAAAACCACTCAAAAGGAAGGAAGGGAGAGACGATGTGTAAACAGTAAAGAACCGGCACTGTATCCACATTAAATAAAGCTCTACGTCACGGATGTAATAACAGCAGTAAAGTGATCTGTTGTGACTCCACATGCAAACACACGCACCGAGCTATATGCCACACACTGACAAATTGGCCCTTTAAATGTTGGGACTTAATAATGCCAAATGAATCTATCAGTCACTGTGGCGTGGCCCTGTCAGCCTGCTTGTGACTCATAAAAAGAGCCTTCGTAGAGATTCATCTAATTCAACACAGGCTCGCACTGGAGAGGCATTTCCACATTTCTTGTGTTTGCTTACAAACCATCTGCATCTACTTTATCATCAGTGGCTACCGCGAGTGGAGTCAAGTTGGTACAGTGGTCCCAAAGTTTGAAGCCCGCAGGGACAAAACAAAGACGGGGAAGTTAGTATTGCTCAAAGTTTTATGTGATCAAGAAAACAGTCCTTAAGATGGCTGGCCACCCTTTGTTAACGAATATAAAACACACATGCAGACAGCGATACGAGCACAGGAATATTTCCTTTTTCACTCTCCATCTCCCTTCACTCTACACCTCTGTACTCACTCGCACAAATTCACACATACACTTGTACTGTGGAGAACAGATGAGCGAAAGCTGATGTTGGATCAGTGTCTAGTACAGGAAGCTGATTTGGCGGTGTGATTGGTTTGGCTTTCCCCAGGGGAGAGAGGGTCAGAAAGAGTTAATGAGGGGCTCATTTACTGATTCTGTCTGTTTTTCTCTGCTATTAGTGGTGCTCTGGTGTAGCCATCACTCTCGCTATTTGTGTGGGGTGGGACACGACCTGACTCCTGCTACTAATGCGTATGTGTAAGCGTGTGTTTTTGAACGTGTGTGCGGACATGTATGTGAATGTATTTTTGTGCTTGTATGTGTACATCTGTGTGTATGTGTGGGGCGAGTGGCGGGCTGCCTGCCCGTGTTTAGTTTGGCTAAGCTTCACACGGCCGCTTGGCAGCAGAGAGCTGGACAGCTTAACAGCTTGGACGGGGAGAAGAGAGCGAGAGAGGGTAGGGAAGAGGAGGAGGAGAGGGGGTAAGAAGAGAGGTGGAGGGACTTTAAGGGCCAGACGTGCTTGGCTACACATGCATGCATGTACACATACACACAGACACAGACACACACACACACACACACACACACACACACACACACACACACACACACACACACACACACACA
>VUQS01017448.1:12113-23662 GCA_015108495.1 Heterochromis multidens | reverse complement strand
TGGCCCCCCTTAAAAAAAAAAAAAAGGATTGTTTTTTTTTTTTTTTTTTTTTTTTTAAATGCAGGGTTATGTCACTCAGAAAGCCAGCCTTCATATAAAGCTGCAGCCAGACCCAAATACAGGACACAGCTTTAACTTTTGACAGGTAACTGAAATAATAATAAAGTAAACTTTAGGCAAAATTGGACCTACTGTGACTGAAAAGATGAAATACAAACACTAAAATACAATAAAAAAAAATTATAATAGTATTATAATAATAATATAATATACTGTAATAATAATATTTTAGTCACTGTCAATTTAGTCAAACTTGTGAACACAGTCAGCTTAAGAAGACAATAATAATACTGGGATGTTTACATGTGTAATACCTTTCCTTAACAATTTAAATCTTTAAATCGGATAAAGAACCTCCATGTAAACAAAATAAAACATACATTGGAATAAATAAAAGGTAAACTAACAGTAAAGGGTATTTAGGGGCAGAAACGAACTCAAACTAAACCATGAAAACAAATATTTAAAGTAAATAAATAAAAAATACAAAGATATGGTAACTCTGAATTCATCACTTGATCCTCACACAAAATCATTGAGCTTGAAACATTCACAGTTATCTAGACTGTCAGGATGAAGACTAAATCACTATTTTAATTGTGACAGGGTGCAGCTTTTAGTGGCAGTCTAGGTAACATGTACAAACTCTAGCTTCTTCTTTATCGTCTTCATGATCATCGTTTTTTTCTTTGTCTTCTTCCTCGTCTTTGTATTTTTCTCCATCTTTGATGTCTTCTCCTTTGTCGTCTTTCATCTTTGTCTTCCTCGTCCTCTTCTTCCGCTTCTTCTTCGTCCTCCTCCTCTTCTTTTGTGCCTTTGTCGTCTTCTTCGTCTTCATCCTCTTCACCTTCTTTGACTTTGTCCTCTTCTTCTTCATCTTCTTTGTTGTTGTCTTCTTCGCCTACTTCTTCTTTGTCTTCTCGTTCGTCTTTGTCTTCTTCTTCTTGATGCTCCCATTAGGGGCTGCCACATCATCTTCCTCCATCTCATCCTGTCCCTTGCATCCTCCGTTTTTGTCTTCACCCAACATAGTTTGCATTGTTTCCACCGACACCCTGCTGGTCAACAGAACTGGTGTCACTGCAAACCCAGGCCTCGACTAATCCGATAAGGAAATCTCACTCTTACCCGCTTGGCAAGATTTTACACTGAATGCCCTTCCTGATGCACCCCTCCCCTTTTATTCAGTTAGTGCACGAGTGCACTGACTTTTGGCCCCCCTGTGGCTGTGTTGTGTACAGACTCTAGCCTGAAATTGAGATGGACTGCTGTACATTTGAAATGTTGATTGGAGAAAGACTTATGTGAATCATATTCAGTCCATTTGCTGTAATAAAGCAGTGTTACCACACCGATACAAGTCAAACGTGTATCAGGTTACTTACGAAATAAAGTATGGACCAAATAATTTGCTATGGCTCATATAATCTTTGAGTAGAAATAGCTTCAACTGGGAAAAAGAACTACAGCAGTTATATAGTTAATCTGTTTTGTTTTGTTTCTGCCAGACAAAAACCCAAATTCAAAGTGAAACGAGCTATGCAATCTTAATTAAAGGGGACCCATTATGCTCATTTCCAGTTCCATATGTTTATTCTTGGACTCCACTAGAGTAGCTTTGCACTCACAGCACTCATAATGGGCCTTAGTTCAGCCCCCCCCCGCCCCCAGGCTGCGCCTTGCAAACATAAAGTTTGGACAGCAGATGGGTGGCATCATAAAGACCCATGAGTAGCAGAGTATTTAGAGGAGTCAAGTAGCCTGAGATTTTTGTAAATATGCTGACATTATTAACAAACTTTGGTAATGTTTAACAAAGGTATCTACCATTGACATCCACGCATGATGGAAAATAAGGAACAAAATAATGAGTCCCCTTTAAGTTTTATTGGAATATTTTGGCAGCTGAAATTCAATTCTTTAACACACTTAAAAAAAAAAAAAAACATTCATGTCCAACCAGAAGGATCTTTGTCTTTAAGAAATATCTTCAGGCGTCTGATGGAGGCACAGAAACTTCAGGCTGATCCAGGAGTTGTTTCTGTGTGAGCTTTATTCTTCCCCCCTCTCACCCCCTTCTCCTTACTTTTTATAACAGGATTTTTCTCTCTGTGTGTCTATCTTCTGTAATGGCTATGAATAAGGGAAATTGTGTGCACTAGCCAGGATACACAACAGCACTGTGAAGAAAGCATAAAAGTACATTGTGTGAAAGTGAGTGTGTGTACTCTGGGTGACTCTGCTTTAGTTTTGCTTCACTCAGTCCCCCTCCAACAAACCCAGCACTCACACTAGAGCAAAATACGAGCCAAGCCACATTTTGGCACCTTGCCTCCCCTTAAACAAATCAGACCACAGAGGCTAATAAAAAACTCTGAGTCCAAAGCTTGCCTCCACAGACAATGGGGTACAAAGAGGGGAGCCATTCTCAGCTACCCCACTCTGTCTTAAATGAACAAGACTATGAGCTGCTATTCACCCCAAACAGCAATAGTTTCACCACTGTCTCCATCATCTACACCCTCTTTTTGTTGCTTTTAAATGGAGCTTTGATGTTATATTGTTCTCAACAGGCCTTGCTTAAAAAACACTAATTGCCACTAAACTAAGAAGCAATTTGCTTCCAAAGTGAGAGAGAACTTTCCATCTTTAGACCAATTACTGGTATCATAGCGCACAGCCTGCTACTTCAAACTTCACACTTCAGAGAGGGGATAAGAGGGGGTGGCGTATGAAGAAAAGCAGAGGGAAAGCGTCTGGCTCGGGGCAGAAATAGGCCAAGCAGGTCTAAAAAATAAAACTCATCCAGCCATCCAGGGTGTGTCTGCTGTAGGCTGCCATCAAACATGCATTTACATATTCAAAAAAAGAAACAGGCGTTTGCATGAGTCATCCTTTCCAAGAAGGTAGAGGAAAACCACACAGCACACTGTATCGTGCTAGAGTACAGTAGCAAGTGTGCAACATTTCATTAACTCTAACCCTAAAAATTAATCAGTTACGCTGCTAAATGAACTCTGGAGGAGGATAAACTGTTAAAGAGAAGCAACTGTAAAAAGAATGAAAGAAAAGCTAGTGTATCAGGTTTTTGTTAGTCCACTTTAAAATGACTTAAAGGTGCAACATCTGTTCTGAGTGCAGGCTGACACTCATGTAATAAAATTTCTTTTAGAATTCACTTGGTGTAAATACTCAAGATCAAAAAATAAGGAGATCACTTCACACATGCACAGACTCCTTTATTTCTGTTTATTTTCTTACAGTTAGAGTTTGTGGTTTCTTCTTCTTCTTGGTCGCCACAGCAGATCATCTGCCTCCATCTCACCCTATCTCTAGCATCCTTCTCTGTCACACCAACTCTCTGCATGTCAACCTTCACTACATACACAAATCTTCTCTGAGGTCTTCCTCTTTTCCTCCCGCCTGGCAGGTCCATCTTCAACATCCTTTGTCCAATATATCCACTATCCCTCCCTGCACATGTCCAAACCATCTCAGCCTTGCCTCTCTAACTCTGTCTCCAAACAGCTCAACCTGAGCTGTCCCTCTGATACACTCATTTCTAATCCTGTCCATACTGGTCTCTACCAATGAAAATCTGAGTATCTTCAGCTCTTGACCTCCAGCTCTGCCTCCTGTCCTTTTGTTAGTGCCACTGTCTCCAAACCATACATCACAGCAGGTCTAACTACCATCTTGTAAACCTTCCATTTCACTCTTGCTGCTATCCTTCTGTCACACATCATCCTTGACACTCAGCTCCACCGGCTACACCCTGCCTGCACTCTTCTTCATCTCTCGGGTGCACTGTCTATTACTTTGGATAGTTGACCCCAAGTATTTAAACTCATCTACCTTCCCTACCTCTACTACTTGCAGTTTCACTGTTACACCTGCCTCCCTCTAATTCAAACACATGTATTCTGTCTTGCTTCTACTGACTTTTTTTCCATTCCTCTTCTCTCCAGAGCATACCTCCACCTCTCCAGGCTCTCTTCCACCTGCTCCCTACTCTCACTACCATCTGCAAACATCATAGTCCATGGAGTCTCCTGCCTGACCTCATCTGTCAGCCTGTCCATCACCATCGCAAACAAGAAGGGGCTCAGAGGTGATCCCTGATGTAATCCTACCTACACCCCAAACCCAACTGTCACTACTACCACACACCTCACCACTGTCTCGCTGTCAGTCACATGCAACTCCTTCTGACCACTCTCCAGGATTTTTTTTAAACAGTCTGGTCAAAAGGTCCACTGCCCTCTCTCCTAGAAAATCCCTGTTGTTTCCAGGGCAAATATATAGATAATAAAGTAAACACAGAGTCAAGTTCAAATCTAGCATGAACACTATTCCTTTGGATCCTTGGTGTGTACATGACTATAGTTTATAACCAGAGAAGTCATGCTGTATGACAAACATGTGTTTCTGAGATATTGTAGCTACTTTTTATTTATTTTAAATGGCAGCATGTTTACATACATTAGTCAACTTGACCACACAATCAAATCAGAAAATACAGCTATTGGCAACTTTTAAAGTATTTTTCAATCAAGTTCAAACAATGCACCTTAAATATAAGAACAAATAATTTACCAATTCAATCAGTTTGTCACTTAGTGATGACTGTATCTTCTACCACTTAAAAGAATTATAAGAATTTCAAGTGTATTATTAGAACTGCAAATATTCTATTATTCTATAAAGTTGCAGTGTGTCATCCACTTCACTGACGTTTGTGAACTTTGTGACACTCCCATCAGCCTCAGTTATCTTCAGTGCTCGCTGTAATAAGCTTTCTATAAAAGAGGGACAGGGCCAGTGAGATGTCACCAGTTGAGTGTTTTGGTGGATTTGACTGAGAAACCGAGGGACACTGCGGCAGCAGCAGCAATTTGTCAACCACAAGGTAAAGGATTGTTATGAATTCAGTAAGACTTGAAGCTAGGAGTTGAGATCATAAACTCTTTAGGAAAGTGTTTACTGAGGTCACAGACAAAGGAGCATGAGGGGCCGTTTTTCCATAGACCTCTATACAACCACATCTTTCTCAGATGGAGGAGTTGCCTCCTGCTGGCCATGAGAAAGAATGCATGTTTAATGTATGCAAAAACGCAAAAACTTGAAGCAAACTTGGAAAAGTGTGACATAAATGGGAAACGGAGAATGTTCGCCTTCAAAGTAAAAGTGGTGCCTCAGCGCTGCAGCCAATACATTTCAAAAAGTGCAATGGTCTTCTTTTCTGCAGACAGCGTCTTCCATGATACTACGGGCAACTGTGAACAAAGCAATCGCAAGAAGGTTCTACCCAACTGGTGGTTGCCAAGGGGACACTGACCGGTCTCTAGGCCTGAGTGACTGGGAGCTTATTCACTCAACCCTACGTTGTTACATTTCCAAAATGATGGATAAGTTAATGTCACATGGTCGGTGGTCACGTGACTGCAAAACTTCAATAGGTTAAACAAAGATGTGGAACACAGTAAACCTGCTAAAAAATGTGCATGTTGCACAGTGACATTAGGGATAGGGTTTTATTATTGTTGGGTTTATTTTTGTTTGGGTTTAAATATTTTAACTGCAATATTACTATCATGTTCTGATCATATAATGTCACATTAAGTTATGTACTTAAGTAAAAACTTCCAGCTAGAATTAGTTGATGCAGCTGCAACCTAATGAAGACTTTTTTTTTTCCAAAAATAAAGCAATGACAATCAGTGATGCTGATTCTTCAAACATATATAGTGTATATACAAAATGTAATACTATGCAAAGCAATACCATGTCAGAAATTAAAAGCTATTTAAACCACATGCATAAAACATCAATATTTTTGATGTTTGGAAAATGTGTTAACTGAATGGTTGCAACGATATTGCATGCACCACTATTCAGTCAGTTCACTGTAGTTAAGTGACTTAGATTTGAAAACTTAAATAGATTAAAAAAAACATAACCAGCTTCACTTTTTCCTTTGTGTAGTGACCATGGTCTCAGTACTGTAACATAGCCTGAGGTGTACCGAAACAGAAATAATAAAGAAGTGGCATGAGAAAACACCACCCTGCCTTGCATCACAGCATTTAGCTTCATTTGTTCATTTTCTTCTGGTGCTGGGCTACTTTGCAGTGGTTTAACTGACACACACTGATGAGTGACAATTAAGCAAACAACAAGTATTCAAAATTGTGTTGAAACTCTTCAGGCCTCCTGCAGTAAATGGAAGCATTTTTTTTTAAATGTTTCTCCATTCATTAAGCCAGACTTTTCCTGTAATTTTTCACCCAGAGGTACATTGCTTATTTTTCTTTGTTAATACTACACGAAACTTTAATAAAAGTGTAGTCATTGACTCTGAATTTAAAACCTCACAGTGTTTGCATTCACACTGTGTTTGTGTGCACAGTAAATTAGCATGTGACAGATGAGAGTCCCTGTTCCCTTCAAGAACATGAGCTGTGCAGTATCACCATAAATCAGTGATGACAGTTGTCATTAAAAAAAACTTTTGCTGAACGGTAAACATGCATTTAAGTCAACAGGGCTTGTTGTCAACACCCTGAACCTGGCCCGGTGTTGAACACGTGTGCACAGAGGAGACTGTGAGAGTGGCTAAATAACTACATTAAAGTGTGGATGCATTCTTGCTTGTCAGTAGTGGTGCAGAGCCAACAAAGAGCTCTGATAAGATAAGGAAAGTAAAACCTCACATGTCCTCATTTGTCACCTTTGGGCTGAACTGGGAAGAAAACTAGCAGCCACACAGGGACAAGCTTTCTGAATGAGTGTGTTGTAAAGACATCTCAGGGTCAGAACATGTTTGGAGCACTAAGTCTGACACGTGCCTTCACAGTCAAACACAGAACAGGGTTAAATAAAACATCTCACTGGGAGCCATTAATTATGCAGGGGCTATGCATTATCATAACATAGAGGTCTATTACTGTGAGTTAATTAACAATGAACCAAGAGGCACGGCTGTCATATCAAAGAGCGACGAATGACTGGGGCTTTGGTAAATACTTAAAACACTGTTGTCATCACAGAGCGTAAATTACCTAGTTACAAGCCTCATGGGGTACAGAAAGAAAAATGCAGTGAAACTGCAGAGAAAACACTCACCTGCTTTCAGTTGGTGATTGTAAAATGAATTAACAATGAGAGGGGAAAAAATAAGGCCTTTCAATAACGCCACTACTGTTTGTTCTAATTATTGTGACAGGTCAGTCAATAAGACATTCCCCTCCATCTCTAAACACACCCTTGATTGTTCACCTGCTGCCAACTTCTCACAGCTGAATCCAACTGGAATTAAAACCTGCAGTTTGTGCATTACAGGAAAGTCATTTATTGTGAGGCAACAATGTAGGTTTTAATAAAAAACTGAAACATGTAACTGTTAAAAAAAAAAAATGGTTGGATTAGACTGCATTAATTTTAGCAGGGTGTACCAAATAAACTGACTTCTCTGCTCTTGATAAAATAAGAAAAAGACACCTCAACACATAAGATATACACTGCTCAAAAGAATTAAAGGAACTTAATAGGAAAAAAAAAATTCATGTTTGACATCTATACTGATATGTATGGAAGCTTGTTTCCACTACTGAAAAAAAAACTGCTATCCAAAATAAGTCGAAATTTCAAGTTAGCTCTGCCAATCAGGAAACTCTATGAAGGTAAATAATTTCCTTGTTACCCGGAAGCAGAAGGCGGAAGGAATCAGCTCCCAATGCTAAAGCTAAGCTACCAGTACTACAGCTACCAGTCACGAATGAGCAAACTGCTGAGTACTTTCAGCGTGGTTTAATAAATGATGAAATCCTTGTTACTAGCTGAATTGCATGGCATTATTATCAGCACAACAGCAATTTATTCATGTTTGCTATACATTGGTAGCTCACTGACGCTATCACTACCCAATTTTGAGTGCGCATGCGTCTGCGCCATCTGTTTCCGGGTAACAAGGTCTGGGCTCAGGGCATCACTGAACTCCTGGACAGTCTGAGGTGCAACCTGGCGGCGTCGGATGGAGTGAAACATAATTTCCCTGAGGGGTTCTATTGGATTTAGGTCAGGTAAGTGTAGTAGTGTCAATGGTATCAATTTCTTCATCCTCCAGGAACTGTCTTCATACTCTTGCCACATGAGGCCGGGCTTTGTTGTCCACCAGGAGGAACCCAGGACCCACTGCACCAGCATAGGGTCTGACAGTGGGTCCATGGATTTCATCCTGATACCGAATGGCATTTAAGGTGCCATTGCCTAGCCTGTAGAGGTCTCTCCATGGATATGCCTCCTGAGACCATCACTGACCCACCACCAAACTAGTCATGCTAAACGATGTTGCAGGCAGTTTAACGTTCTCCACGGCTTCTCCAGACCCTTTCACATCTGTCACATGTCCTCAGGGTGAACCTGTTCTCATCTGTGAAAAGCACAGGGCGCCAGTGGTGGACCTGCCAATACTGGTATTCCATGGCAAATGCCAATCGGGCTCCACGGTGCTGGGCAGTGAGCACAGGGTCCACTGGAGGACATCGGGCCCTCAGGCCACCATCATGAAGTCTGTTTCTGATTGTTTGGTCAGAGACATTCACACCAGCAGCCTGCTGGAGGTCATTTTGTAGCTCTGGCAGTGCTCATCCTGTTCCTTCTTGCACAAAAGGAGCAGATATTGGTCCTGCTGATGTTGATGTGCCATCCTTGAGGAGTTGGACTACCTGTGCAACCTCTGTAGGGTCCAGGTATTGCCTCATGCTACCAGTACTGACACCGACCCTAGCCAAATGCAAAACTAGTGAAAAAACAGCCAGAAAAGATGAGGAGGGAAAAAATGTCAGTGTCCTCCACCTGTAAAAGAATTGTTGTTTTGGAGGTTGTCTCATTGTTGCCCCCCTAGTGCACCTGTTCATTTCATTAACACCAAAGCAGCTGAAACTGATTAACAACCCCCTCTGATACTTAAGTGACCAGATCAATATCCCAGAAGTTTAACTGACTTGACGCTATACTCTGATTAAAAAGTGTTCCTTTCATTTTTTTGAGCAGTGTATTATGTGTACCATCAGCAATAAACACTAGCAGTTTTATCTCTTTGGACTCACCACTCAAATGTAAAATTAAAATTGTTGATCAGTAAAAGTTGTTGTGCTTGGTAATTAAGAAAAAAGCACAAAACAAATTATATAAATATATCATGAACACACACTGCATTGCACTGTATGGCTACTGACACTGCTGCTGTTGAGGAGATAACCATCTCTGCATCTGCTACAAATACATACTTCCTGCATGACCGAGACTGCAGACAAATGAGTCCATAAAAAAGCGTTTGGTTGAGATCGGCATTCAAATTTTAACATTTAAATAATCCAAATAGTTGATGCTGTAAAATTATAATAAACCAAGCTGGAGAAATAATAAGAATCTTGTCTTCCTGTTGTGACAATTTAAAAGTAACTTTAAAACCCGTGACTGATGCATCTGCAAAGCACTCCAGGTAAAAGGACAGACTGTCAAATACATAGTGCTATAAACAGTTTTGATGCACAGCCCTACACAGATATCACTCTTTCAGTGCAGTGTCCTGAGATAAACCTTTGTTTGAGGCTGGTGTGAGCTGGCTCTGCAATCCTGCATCTGAACTCAGATTAACCTGAGTCTTCATGATCCTCTGCTTTGATATGAGAGGGTAAACAAAACTTTCTTTTACAGATTACTGCAGAGCAGCAGTTGGTTTACTGAATTTCTTTTACAGCAGATGTCAGGAAGATTTACATGAACGTTTTATACGGTTTCCAATTACAAGAAAAATCACATAATACCATCACGCTGAATCTCCAGTGTAAAACCATTTAAGATGACGACCACGTAAAATAAATCTGATGTATAATTCTTTGAGTCTAGCAGGGGAATCTGTATTTACTCAACTAATGTACTTTAATTTTGAGATACTTGCACTTTGTTTAGGTTTTAGAGGCAAATGTCACACCTTCCCATACGATGTCATACCTTCACATTGATTTAACAGATTATTTAGCCATCAGTTACTGTGCTGGTAATTTTATTTTATTTTTTTAAACAATTGCACAGTTAATATTCTCCACGTCAGCCAGCTACTACAAAAAATGCAAAAGTAGTCTAATATTGAAATCTATTCCTGCAGTGAAGAGCTTTGACTTTTGATACTCCCCCTCCCCTCATCCCACAGTCAGTCGCGCCAGATGGCTGCCCCTCCCTGAGCCTGGTTCTGCCGGAGGTTTCTTCTTGTTAAAAAGGGAGTTTTTCCTTCCCACTGTCGCCAAGTGCTTGCTCATAGGGGGTCACCTGATTGTTGGGTTTTTTTTCTGTATTATTGTAGGGTCTTTACCTTACAATAATACCTTGAGGCAACTGTTGTTGTGATTTGGTGCTATATAATAAAATGTCTTTTCACTTAAGCGAAAGAATGAATACAAGACAATAACATATAAAGGAGTATTACTGCATTGCTACTTTTACTCAAGTAAAGGATCAAAAGTTGCATGGAACCAGCAGACCTGAGTCTGGTATAAATTGCCTCATGTATCAAATGCAGGTTTATGTGTGCAAGTGGTCTAAGACTGAAAGCTCGATACAAAAAGATAAACTTGGTTAAGTGGAAAAAGAATAAAAACAGGAGGGTGGGGCTTGTGTAAAAGAACAGTATGTCACTGGAAAGGTGTTTTTTGTCTCACAAGATAATTGCATGCAGAGAAAACTCAAACTCTTCCACTGCTTAAGCTGCCAACAGAAAGAACACTTCATCTGCTGATGCATGCATGTGATGATAAGTTTAAGTGTGTGTGTAAGTGAATAAGCTGTGTGACTTTGTTAGTGTCAGTGGGACATAATTGGCTCACAATAAATCATCAGTGCAGTCTTAGTGAGAGAACACCATCTTCTCCTCCACCTCTACCTTTCTTCTTGCATCCCTTCTTGCGCCCTCCCTCTCCTTGGTGACAGTGAGGGAGCAGATTCACCACAAACTCCCTGCTCCCTCTATTTATTTGCTCAGAATCCAAAAACTGCACAGCATAAGGAAAAAATCATAGTGGGTGGGAGGGGTGGAGGAAGAAGAGTGAAAAAGAGGAGAAGAGGGAGGTAGACAGACAAATACACAAACACACACACACACATACACACACACTGCAGATTCAGCTACACACACGTGGACCAGGCGCGCATGCACACATGCACTGCACACACTCCTGGTTGAGCATCTAAATCACATTAGCTGCCTGCCTTCAATCCATCACTCCCACAGACAAAAGCACATGGTGGAGAGGCAGGGAAACTGCATGGCAACATGCATAACCACCCACAAACAAACAAACAAACACACAAGCACACAATCGGTCACAGAGCAGCTGACACACCTTGAATCTAGACAACAGCATGCCAGAGAAAGCACTCCTTCCTAAGAAAAAAAAAAAAAAAAAAAAAAAACCCCCCCCCATAACAAA
>VUQS01017434.1:12143-52784 GCA_015108495.1 Heterochromis multidens | reverse complement strand
ATCCAGGAGGTCACAAAAGAACCCAGAACAGCATCTAAAGAACTGCAGGCCTCACTTGTCTCAGTTAAGGTCAGAGTTCATGATTCAACAATAAGAAAGAGACTGGGCAAAAACGGCATCCATGGGAGAGTTCCAAGGAGAAAACCACTGCTGACCAAAAAGAACACAAAGGCTCGTCTCACATTTACCAAAAAACATCTTGATGATCCCCAAGACTTTTGGGAAAATATTCTGTGGACTGACGAGACAAAAGCTGAACTTTTTGGAAGGTTTGAGTCCTGTTACATCTGGTATCAAACTAACACAACATTTCATAAAAAGAATATCATACCAACAGTCAAACATGGTGGTGGTAGTGTGATGGTACTTAAACAGGCTGTTTATGCTCAAAAACCCCCCAGTGTGGCTGAATTAAAACAATTCTTCAAAGTAGACTGAGCCAAAATTCCTCCACAGTGATGTGAAAAACTCATTGCCAGTTAAACACTTAATTGCAGTTCTTGCTGCCAAGGGTGGCACATCTAGTTATTAGGTTTAGGGGGATTTACTTTTTCACACAGGACCAGGTAGGTTTGGATAACTTTTTTCCCCTTAATAAATGAAATCATCATTTAAAAACTGCATTTTGTATTTACTCAGGTTATCTTTGTCTAATATTAAAATTTGTTTGATGATCTGAAACATTTCAGGTTGACAAATATGCAAAAATAAAAAAATCAGGAAGGAGGCAAATACTTTTTCACAGCATCCAGGAGTAGCTTATAACAAGGACAAACCAGAGCTTAAAGCCAACTTTCTGAGTTGTTTCTACCATTTCAGTTTTAATCTTATCTTTTCTTACACCTCACCTCCTGACCCTGTAGATATCAACGAGTGCTCCATGCAGGGGGTCTGTCAGAATGGAGATTGTCTGAACACACTGGGCAGTTTCAAGTGTTCCTGCAAATCAGGTTTTGTCTTGGAGAGGAATCGATGTGTTGGTGAATAAAAATCCTCTCTGGGTTTCTTCTCTTCTCTGCTTTTTATTGCACATCCAAATACATGACATGAGACATTCATTCCAAATGTGTAATGTACTGTCAGGATAGATTGCCAGAACAGTTTTCTCCTGTGTTAGAGTCTCCAGCTGAGCTGGGTCAATGCTTCCGGATGGCATCCAATGCCGGGGGCTGCGAGCACCCGCTGCCAACCCTCCACACCCAGGTGGTATGCTGCTGCACAGTGGGCAAAGCCTGGGGCCGAAACTGTGAAAGATGTCCTCAGGTGGGCACAGGTGAGCGATTTTCAATGAAAGAAATATTCAATTAAAAACAAGCTTTACTTCCTCCCACGTCGAGCACTGTGTTACTTATTTATGGTAGAGATTTTCATCAAAGATTTCCTCTTTAAATAAATAATCATTGTTTTCATTTAGTTTGATATATTGTAGTGATGTTTCTAGGTAATTATGCAGCTCAACTTTCATGTCATTCTTGATGACATGAAAGTTTGCAAAGCAGAGATAATAATAAAAGAGAGCATTCAAGCTTTGCATTTGCAAGCTTTTGTTGCCCATGCGTGAGGATTCAGTTTGCTTCTGTATTTGATAATAAGTAAACATACACTATACGATGACAATAAATCATATTATAGCTTCTGAGATGTAAAGAGTTTCTTCCCTGCTCAGTGTGATGGGATAAATGTGATAATAAAAAAAACAGGATATTTTGAGCTGTTAGGCAATAAACTAAACTATGTAGAATATCTTTCATTTTCTTTTCGTAATTTAATTCAAAAAGTTGAACTCTGATATATTGTGTATTACACATAAAGTGAAATATTTGAAGCCTTTTTTGTTTTAATTTTGATAATTATGACTTGTAGCTCGTGAAAATCAGAAATCCAGTATTTCAAATTATTAGAGTATATAATTTCGAGTTTGAGTAAATTACAATTTAAACAGTATAAATACCGTGTATCTCTCGGTCTAGTTCCGTACATGCAGCCACAATCATGGGGTAGATAGCTGACGTGACAGTTGTCCAGATGATGATCACTGATACCCTCCTCAAGGAGGGTAAGCCGCAGAAGGTCATTGCTGAAAAGGCTGGGCCATAAAGTGCTATCAAAGTATTAAAGTATATTAATGGAAGTGTGGTAGGAAAAGGTGCATAAGTAACAAAGTGTATCTTTGGGATGACTGCAGCATTGAGAGGATTACCAAGAAAAATTGATTGAAAAACTTGGGAGAGCTTCACAAGGAGTGGACTAAACTGGTGCATAAAGAGAAACCATGTACAGATGTCTACAGGAAAGGAAACAGAGACAACATCAAAAGCATCATCCCCTGGGCTAAGGAGAATAAGAACTGGAATGTTCAATGGTCCAATGTCCTCTTTTCAGACAAAAGTAAATTTTGCATTTCATTTGGAAATCAAGGTCCTAAAGTCTGGAGGGGAAAAGTGGAGAGGCACAGAATACAAGGTGTTTGAAATCCAGTGTAAAGTTTCTGCAGTTAGTGAGGATGAGGATGATGTGATGAGAGCTTCATGCTTCCATCTGCTGACAAGCTTTATGCCAGTTTCCTGTTCCAGCAACTGCCCACAGAACCAGAAGTACTACCAAGTAGTTTGCTTACCATGTTATTACCATGCTTGGTTGGCCAGCCAACTGACCTGACCTGAATCCCACAGAGAATCTATGAGGTTTTGTTAAAAGGAAAATGAGAAGCATCTGATCCATAAATACAAATGAGCTGAAGGCTGCTATCAGAGCTTCATTAGCGCCTCATCAGTGACATAAACTGATTGCCTCCATGCCATGCTGAGCCCCAACTATGTAAATGAACATATTTTTGAGATGTTGGACATTTCTGTGTCGTAAATCTTTTTTTGATTGATCTCCATGAACAAGCCATTATAATCAAAGTAGTAAGCATTAATGGTTAAAATCGATACCTGGAACATCTCTCCTGACTAACATGCGGTAGGAGGGTGTGTTTCTTTTTAAAGTTTCAAAGCTCGGATTCAAGTTTTTAGGATTTCCATATTCTTTTTAAATAATTTATGTTTCCAGGATTTTATTCTAGATTTTTTTTTTTGTACTTAAACATATGAACAGAGTGATTCTCCAAACTTACTATTAGCTGGCTGAACCAATTTTACAGGATGTGAGATTCTCGCAAAGTGAAATAAAGCAAATATTAATTTATAATTAATAGTCCTCTCCTCTGTTTTTTTCCCTTCCGGCATTCAGTGGCCTTCAATAAAATCTGCCCTGCTGGGAAAGGCTACGTTTTTCAAAACATAAGAGAGACCTTGCAAATCATCTTACCCTCCAAGCATGAAAAGGAAGGTGAGTCCTCAAATGTACTTCATATCACAAAGAAATTCTTTAGAGTTTTGTAATTTCTAAGTCTTCTGTATGAATCATGTGAATCGAGAGTTTAAATTTCTCTTTATTGCTGTTTCTTTCAGAACACGACTGGATGGTAAGATATAATTTCTGGCTTTTAATACAGTAATAAAAAGTAATTATTTTTGCTGTGTCAAAATATGATTCTCTCTTTCAATCAGAGGCACGCAGAGACAACGACCACCGCACACCAGGTCCCCACCAGCACCAGCGGTCCTCGTGTGCCTGGTAAACGCGCCTCCAGGGTCACCAGTCTGAGTCATATATATCCCCAGTGATAAAACACACTGAAAAGTGACATTTTATTCACTGAATGCACAGTGAGGCAAACATTTGAGCAGTTGAACATTTCTTTCTTGCTGCTAACTGCAGCAACATTGTAGACTGAAGAAAAGAATGATCAAATATCAGGACTAAAGTTCAACATGTCATAATTCCTCCTGAAGTCTGCCCACTTCATTTCTCCTCTGTTGGATCCACAGTTATTAAACCCACCCCTCCGACAATCATCCGAATGACCCCAGGCAATGACCCCTTCGAAACACAGACAAAAGTCTTCCGTGAGTCTCACACAAAACCTCAAACCAGCTTAAAAATCTGTCTCTATTAACCTCAGAAAGGGTTACAATTATAAATGCTGGCTCATGTTTCATGCAACCACAAAGATAGAAAATCCAGCTCTCCACATTCCCCAGTAAGAGAAGATGCTGTGGTGAGCTTTGGGTCCATTTCTCACAAATGACATGTTGACTTTCTCCATGCAGTAAACAGCATTTGTCATGTGATGCATTCGATTTTTAAGGCTAAAAACAGTCCATGGTGCCATACATAAAGAGAAAGGAAAAATAAGTGAAGTAAGCTAAATCTAGTCTGACGCATGCTTTTTTAGTGATTAGCTGATGCTTTGGGGCACCGTGCATGTCATGTGCATTCAACCATGAAGCATGAACCAGCCTTAAGGCTATGTTCACACTCTCTCGGTTTTATGGAGGTGAAGTGTGCTGGTATTTAGGAGCAGGTTATGTGATACGCACTCCATTTCCATAAAATGAAAAAGAAAAATGTCCCCAGTGATATCAGTGATAAACACTGACAGGAATCCCAAAGCACTCACAGAGCTTAGCTTTTGTGCTCCTGCTGCTTTCTTCTGGTCTGTCTTGTGTGCAGATTTATGATTTTCTAGAGTCCTTCTTAAGTGCAATTTCTCTTCCAAGCCAGCTTCAGTCAGTCTATTTTGATTGACCTCTGTCATTGGCTTTGATGTGGAAAAAGTCTGCTATAATGTGAACATGGCCAAAGACAAAAGAATTTAGGCATGGCATGGATATTTTCAGCTTTCTGCATCTATGTATCCATATATATTCATGTATATATATGTATGTATATATATATATATGTATATGTGTATATATATATATATATATATGATGCCGCTCTTTGTTTCCTCCTTGAAGCAGCGACAGATGAATGCAGGCTGAGCAGAAACATTTGTGGTCATGGAGAATGTGAGAACAGCCTGAACGGCCACATCTGTCACTGCCATCCTGGCTACCGACTCAACCCGCAGAGGAACATCTGTGAGGGTAAGAGACAATGGTGTGACTGAAACTTCACACTTCCCTCCATGAATTTCAAGTTGCAGCCACTGAAACATTACAGTGGCTGTGAGAGCTCAACACAAAATACCTGCAAATAGACAAAACGCAAAATGAACTGAGCATCTTCATCCATCTGACAACACATGTGCTGCAAATATGACTAAATACAGGAATGCACTCCAAAAAGTCCAGATTGCAAATGTTTCCAGGTGACACAAAGATGTGATGAAGCCTGTGGGGAAACTCCGCTTGTCATTAATGTTTTATGACATTTAAACATTGTTAAAGTCTATAAGTCATCAGTGGTGTTAGAACATCAGCTAAAATGTAACCAACTTCGCCATCTTCAAACATGTTCAAAGTCACTAAAACACTGAATGACAAGTCACATGTCCCAACCATCATTATCAGTTATTTGTACCCTGGCAACATTTCTGTTTTGGACTGCTAGTTGGGGCGCATTTCATTGTTCTCATGTGTTTTCCTAAGGTGCCGTGCCTCGAGCTCTTTCAGTCATAAAAATAGACACATGACAAGAGTAATTTACTGTTTTCTATTCTATTTTCTATTATTAGCTGAAATTTCATTGTATTGGACTGTTCACATTGAAATACAACATCTAGTACACCTGTACCCATGTACATGTACCCATTATAGCTCGGACATTCAAGGGATGAAATTTAGCTACTAATTACAGTCAGTATTTTTGCTTAAACAATTGAGCAAACTTGATTTTGTGCAGTGGTCAAAGTTTTATTAGGCTTTAAAAATAAGTGATGAATGAAAACAAAGAATTGTCAAAATTGTCCCTAGTATGGATCAAGCTTCACTGAGAGTGGATACTACAAATGCCCATTCTTTTAGACCCCACAGAGGCAGTCTTCAACACACCCATCCTGTTTAATAATACTCCCAAGTAACATTCAACAAGTTAACTGAACTTATTGTGTAAAATTATTGGAATGCCCCTTTAGAGACGCGCTTATTTCTTTTATTTGTAAGTATATTTGGTAAAATGTGAAAGTAGACGAGTTTTGTAAATCATTGTTGTCATTGTTGTTCAAACTGTGTGTACTAAGTGTCATAAGTCTCTGCGATGAGCTGCTCTCGACTGGTCGAAAAGCTGAATCACAGCAAGACTAAGATGAAAAAACATTTTAAATCTTCTGATAAGGTATGAACGCAGTTTTTAAGAGTGAAATAAGCAAACAACAGCTATGTAGTTGTTGTTTTTTTTTTTTAACTGATCTGAGTAAGAGGCAGTTGATCTCGCCAAAGGACTCACATTAATTTGTCATGAGAAACTCTTCCTGGGATCAGAGCCATCTGTCCCCCTAAGCTCTATGAGCCTCTGCTGTCTGTCTGTATTATATACCGGTTTCACTTTACTCAGTCTCTCACTCCTGTTGTCTAGATGATAACGAATGTGAGTCAGAGCCATGCGGCCATGGCAGAGGCCATTGCCTCAACATAGAAGGAGGATACAAATGCCTCTGTCGCCACGGCTATAAACACATGGTGCAGCATGGTAGACTTAAGTGTGTAGGTGAGTTAAGCTGAGTTTTTCCCATGTTAAAATGCTTTTTTTAAAAAAATATTCCATCAGATCCTGCATTCGCTCTGACCTTTCTGTGTTGCAGATGTCGATGAGTGCTTTAACCAGGACATCTGTGGTATCGGGGGTCGTTGTGTGAACCTACCTGGTTCTTATAAATGTGAATGTCACAGCGGCTTCAGGAGCAAGTCACACCGGCATCCAGCCTGTGAAGGTATAAAAAAACAGATTATTGTAACATTGTGGATACTAGAGCACAGACTTCCCACTGACAAAGCACTTATTGTGTGTTGCTACAATATGCATGCATCTGTGCTCTGGTTGTTAATATATGCACAGCTAGATGGTGTGTGAACTTCTCCACATCTGTTTCAGACATAAATGAGTGTTTGAATCCTGACTCTTGCCCCAATGAACAATGTGAGAACACACCAGGCTCCTACGAGTGTGTCCCTTGCTTGCCTGGTCATGAGGCCCGTGCTGGTATCTGCTATGGTGAGTGCAACTCAGCCATACAGCAAAACTGATCACCAGTGGCCTCTTATTATCACACTAAAACGTAAAGAAAACTAAAACCTGCTGGGGTTAAGACATAACAACGCGTGAAATTTATTCGTATTGACCAGCCTGTGCAAAAAACCTTGTAATTTATGGAATAATGTCAAGGTTTGGAGTGTGTAGAGTGAGGACCCAAATGCAGGATGCAAAGGCAGAGTTCAAAAACAAAGTCAAGCCATTTATTTGGCTGATAAAAGTCAAAACAATAAATCCAAAGCAGAGCCAGGCAACACAGAGAAACACACAGGGAAATAGGCAGGCAGGGAAACAGTATGGACAGCATGATGGCACTGTTGCCTCTCAGCAAGAAGGCCCTAGGTTTGAATCCACCAGCCAGCTGGGGCCTTTCTGTGTGGAGTTCTCCCCCGTGTCTGTGTGGGTTCTCTCTGGGTACTTCGGCTTCCTCCCACAGTCCAAAGACATTCACTTAGATTAATTGGTGACTCTAAATTAGCCGTGAATGTGAATGTGAGTGTCCTATGACAGCTGGGGTATGCTCCAGCTCAGCCGTGACCCTGAATTGGATAAGCAGAAGAAAATGAATGGAATGAAACAGTACAACATGACAGGGAGCAAAGGGAGACTGAGGCAATAAATACACACTGACACACAGCAGGCAATAAAGGGAAGTGGAAGCACCTGGGGAACTAATCAAAGACACAGGAAGTAGAACTAAAAGCAAGGCACAACAGACAAGGACTCACAGAAAAAGACAGGAAGTAACACAACAGGGAGACACCTAAAAAAGAGACAATGACTTAACCACACAATACAAGAAGACACCAGGGAGGCTATACTAAACAAAGAATCAAATATTAATAACCAATATACAAACCAGAATACAAAGTAATGAGATTACCAAATGAGAATCTTTAAGATTAACAATGAAAAGTAAACTAAAATCCACAGAACAAAACCCTTAGGCCATGACAAATCATTTCAGTATCAGGAATCTGTACTGGAGTCATAAGAGAAAAGGTTATCAAGTCTTGTCAAAACCAGTCATTCCAGATAATATGCAGGTAAACACAGCAAGAATCTAAAGAAGAAACATTTCACTGTATCACAGTAAGTTGTTTGGATCTCTCCCACGTGTTTCACCAGATATTAACGAGTGTCAGAAGCCTGGCATCTGCCCTAACGGTCACTGTGAGAACCTCCCTGGTACCTACCGTTGCCTATGCAACGAGGGCTTCCTCCCATCTGTAGACAGCAAAGGTTGCAGCGGTAAGTAATGTTTACCTCACCTAGAACAAGCTTATCATAAAGTGAGTGACTTTTATCACTGCAAGCACCAGCTGCATTTATTGAAATTATCTCTCCCACACAGACATCGATGAGTGTGAGGATGCTCGGCTTTGTGCTAACGGGCGATGCATCAATACTGATGGCTCCTTCAAATGCCATTGCTACCCAGGATACCAGCGCACACAAGAGGGCAGCCACTGTGAAGGCATGAAACCATGCATTTAAATAGTGTTGACAGTGATGTGCAATCTTTTAACCACCTGCAATTGTTAAGAACATATTATACTTACTGGATAAAAAAAACTGACTGAGTTCAGTGAAGCCTTGACGAGTTTGAGGAAGGAGCAGAGCTTCAGCTTCTCATCACATGCTTCACATTCTGGCACTGTTTTTGTCTCCTTCCCGTCAGATATCAACGAGTGTAAGAGTCCATCAAGCTGCCAGAGGGGCCGCTGTATCAACAACATGGGCTCATACCACTGTGAGTGCCAACTGGGGTACAAACTGGTCGGAGGCAGAGAATGCCAAGGTCAGTCTGTTCACATCCTGTTTCAACCAGAAAACAGGATTGTGTCTTATGAGTGATAAGGTTGCAAATAAGATTGAAGCACCATGTTTTGTCTTTTAATCAAAATCTTAAAATGGATTTAAGAGGTCGTGAATGATTTTGTCAGGCAGACTCATGAGGGACCTGCAGTCTTGTCTAACAACTGTTAGCTGTAAGCTTGTGTCATCATGCCTTGTTATCTTTTGTGTGTATTACTGCATCTTATCATTTATTTTTGTGTATGACTGTGATGGAAGATGATAGATTACTAGGCGAGTTTTGGTGATATTAGAACCAATGTGCCAAATGCCAAACGATCCTCTTTCTTCTTACTTACAACTCAGGTGGAGTATAGATTCAAACACATATTTAGAGCAGCTTGTGTGATTTCTCTTTCAGACATTGATGAATGTGCCGCAGACAGAAGTCTCTGCCAGCCCCACGGCTTTTGTGAGAACAAACCGGGCTCATACGAGTGTGTCTGCAATCACGGTTATGTCCTCTCAGAGGACAAACACTGCTGTGAACGTAAGTCTGCTCTGATTTCCTTAGAAGTCATAAATGATCATATCCTATGTCTGCATGAACGAAGGCACAAACTTTAAAAACTGTTAAGATTAAAAGAAAAGCCAGCTCAGTAAACCCAAGGCCATTTGTAGCCCAGTGAAGCCACTGGAAATCCACACTAAAACCCCTTCATGCTGCAGCTGTTCGAGTGGTGTTGGATGAGAAGAAAGAGTGCTACCTGAACCTCGACGACACAGTTTTCTGCGACAGCGTCCTGGCTACCAATGTCACCAAGCAGGAGTGCTGCTGCTCCATCGGAGTGGGATGGGGAGATCACTGTGAGATCTATCCCTGTCCTGTCTCCCATTCAGGTAAATATGAACCTTATTGTGTATACAAAAGCAAGTAAACATATATTTGTGTTCAGCAAATGGTGGCCAATACGTCATAATCCGTATCTAGTATGTAAACTTAGCACAAAGAGTACGGAAATTTATGTTTGGTCGATTATTTCTTTGTTGTAAAAATGCCTCTTGGCAATAAATCTTATGCCGCCTGTTATTTCCTCTTAAATGGTGCCACATTTGTAAGGAAAATGCATTTGTGGGCTGAGCAGCAGAGTTGAGTATGTGGGTTTTGCCCATGAAAAACTTGCCAAATCTTCTCTGCCAATGCCAAACAGTTTATTCTGCTGTTGACTCTTGTTTGGTGTTGTTTATTGGATTGGATGATTGAAGTCTGAAGAAGCAAGACATATTGGCAATTTAACAATTTATTAATTTAACAAACAGGGGCCTCAGTAGCATGTGGAAGAACCATACACAGCTTGGCACCTCCTCCTCAAGCTGATCACCAGCTTGGTCACACACTGCTGTGGGATGGTATCCCATTCTTTAACCAGCATTTGTCGCAAGTCATCCAATGTGGTTGTGTTGGTCACTCTGGCACGAACAGCAAAAGCTGATCCCACAAGTGTTCAGCGGGGTTGAGGTCAGGATTACAGGCAGGCCATTCCATCCTTTGCACTCCTAAATTATGGAGGTAGTCTCTGATAAACCCCGCTGTGTGGGGGCGAACGTTGTCATCTTGGAGGGTAGCGTTCAGTCCCAGACTGTGGAGATATGGGATTATCACTGGTTGCAGAATCTCATCTTGATATATCTCTGCATTAAGATTGCCTCCAATGATGACAAGCCTTGTTTTTCCAGTGAGGGAGATGCCGCCCCACACCATCACACTGCCTCCACCAAAAGCTGTTACCCTATCGGTGCAGCAATCAGCATAGCGTTCTCCATGACTTCTCCACACTTTGACCCTATGATCCAACTGCTATAGGCAGAATCTGGACTCATCGCTGAACATAACGTCCCTCCCCATGTTGAGGTTCCAGTGCACATGTTGCCGACACTAGCGCAAATGGGCCTGACATTAAAGAGCAGTCATAGCAGGCCTCCTTGCAGCCCTATAAGACTGGAGATTGGCTGCGTGCAGCATGTTCTAGATTGTCTGGGTAGAGAGCCATCAGCCATATCGTCCTGCAAACCTTGACTGCAAATCTGTAGAAGACTGCCTACAGTTCCTAGTGCTGACATGGCGAGGAAATGGTCTTCTTGTGGTGTCGTCTTCTTGGGACGTCCACTTCACGGCCTCTCTCTGACATCCCCTGTTATATGGAACTTGGCCTTTAATTTGGAGATGGTACTACGGCTCACTCCAAAAAAATGCTGCAACTTGGTTTTGCAGAACACCAGCTTGAAGTTGCTCTATAGCACAGGACCTATCCAGATCAGTCAAATGTGGCATGCTTGGAGCAGACACCAACTGACTGCTGTAGCAGGGTTCATGCTCACAGGTGCTGATAATCAGGTGTCTGATTGGCACCTGATTATCAGCACCTGGGGTACCAGAAGCTTAAAACAAGAGTCAATAGCAGAACAAGCTGTTTGGCAGAGAAGATATGGCAAGTTTTTCATGGGCTCAACCTACAAATGCATTTTCCTTACAAATGTGGCTCCATTTAAGAGGAAATAACAGGCTTTCCAACGGTATAAGATTTATTGCCAAGAAGCATTGTTACAACAAAGAAATAATCAACCAAACATAAATTTCTGTACTTTTTGTGCTAAGTTTATTATATGTACTGTGAGTTAAACTTTTGCTTCTCTAACCCAGCCGATTTCCACGCCCTTTGTCCAAATGGGCAGGGTCTCTACTATGAAGAGGGACTCCAGTACAACCTCCCGGCCTATCAGGGTAAGTATTATGTAAGCTCAGATACAAGAGTCACATACTGCACAGCAGGATTACAGAGTGCTAAAATATTGCACCAATACATCCACTCTATGACACTAAAACAATCACAGTACCACTTTAATTAACTACAGAGCTTTTGTTCCATCCATATTCAAAGAAGCTGACAGTTTCTAATGTTTGCCATTAGTCACAGTTGGCAGTTTATCCCTCAAGAGAATCAGCTGTGAATCTGCTACTGAAGAAGCGATCTTTCTCTCCTTGCCTGCAGATATTGACGAGTGTTCCTTGTTTGCCGAAGAAATCTGTAAGAAAGGTCGCTGTGAGAACACGCTTCCAGGCTACGAGTGCTACTGTCAACAAGGCTTCTACTATGATAGCAACCTCCTTGAGTGTATTGGTAAATACTTAAGCACACAACATAAAAAGAGAATTCAGGCATTTCTTATAAAAAATGCCTCCAAGACTAATTCTGAAAATCCACAATGGAGATTTGTAGTTTCTTTCTAATAGATTTTTGATAGGTTCTTTTCTGGTTCTTCCTCAGATGTGAATGAATGCCACGACGAGTCTCTGTGTACTAATGGTCGGTGCATCAATACTGAAGGGTCCTTCTACTGCAACTGTAATCGACCCTGGATCCCAGACTCCAACAGGAAAAAGTGCGTAATGGCAACAGTAGCAGGTTAGTATCTTCCCCCATCCTAAACTGCATTTATCTGGCTACTATATGAATAATCCTGAACACTGGGTTTTTGTTTTGTTTTTCTTGTGCAGATGTGAATGAATGTGAGAACCCAGAAAACTGTAAAAATGGCCGCTGTGTGGACACTCCAGGCTCATATTACTGCATCTGCTCTCCACCCTGGACCCTGGCCACTGACCGCAACAGTTGTGTGACTCCTGAGGAGCAGGCTGGTGAGTGCAGACCCCTGCAGTGAGAGAGGCCATTGGTCGGTAAAAGCAGTTTAGCCTGGAAGAAATAACTGTGTTATATGTTATATATGTTTTATATGTGAGACAAAATATTTTTGTGCCTAGCTGAAATGAGCAAAGCCTGTGAGCCATTTCAGGCTAGTAACTGCTGCTGCACTGCATCATACACACATAACCACTCTAAAAACCACCTATTTAGGGGGTATATTTATTCTTCACTCCCTAATTTCTGTCTATCATATTTGTGGGGAGTCATGGTCTTGGAGCCTAGGTGCAAAACTTATTATATTCTGCTGCTGCTGTAATAAATGTGTCATTTCAAACATACAGTACTGTGCAAAAGTCTTGACTCCCCCCTCATTTCTTTATATTTTGCTTCCAAAGAGCCAGACTTTCTTGTCATTTTTCAAAGTGGTCTTGAGGAATAGTTCTCCAGGCTTTCTGACGGTCTTTCAATGTTTTTCTTTGGACACTGGCTGCTTTTTCACTCATTTACAGTCCAGTCCTTGTACCTGACCATTTTTAGAGGAGAGTTTCTTTTCATTTGTTTGTTAAGCCACTTAACACTGACCTATGAATCATTCAAGCATAAAAGGGCACCTAACTCAAGGGATGAACCAGTGTCTATACATAACAGACTACTCAGCAAAGAACCAATTTTAAATTGTATTTTTAGGCACTTTGTTACTAGCAGCCTGTTTCAAAATTTGTTTCCATTTCTTTAGTTGAATCTATGAAAAATGCCAAAGATAACAGTTTGACAGACACAAAATAGTATTTTTGCACCAACAAGGTGATTCCCAAAGAGCTATTAGCCAAAACCTTGGCATATATCAGCATGATGCAGTGTGTCCTTAAAAAAATTGAAGAAACTAGACAAGTGGAGGACAAAAGAAGAAGTGACGGGCTTAAAAAACTATCTACAGCAGATGAACAGTATCTGAAAGTCATGTCTTTAAGAAACAGAAAAAAATCCAGCAGAGACCTGACACAGGACCTTCAGTTGATCCATCTACTGTTCACTGAAGCCTCATCAGAAAGTGTCTCAGTAGAAGGGTGGCTGTCAAGAACCCATTCTTAAGGAAGGGAAACAGGGAGAAAAGGCAGAGGTATGCCAAATTACTCAAGAACTGGCCTGAAAATCAGTGGCAACAGGTCAACACAGAAAAGTACAGTCAGATTTTGATCCACCATGCAATACCAAAATGTCTGATTGGCATTGGCTTCATTTCCCAGCATGAAGATGATCCCAAACACACTACCAGTGCAGTAAAAACATATCTGGATAGAAAAACACACAATGAAACACTATTATTCTTGGATTGGCCTCCCCAGAGCCTGGACCTCAACATTATTGAAACAGTGTGGGATCACCTTGACAGAGAACAGAACAGAAAGCAGCCAATATCCAAAAAAGAGCTTTGGAAAGTCCTTCAAGAAGCCTGGAGAACTATTCCTGAAGACTACTTAAAGAAATTAGAAGAAAGCTGCCTAAGAGAATTCAGGCTGTGTTCAAGAATAAAGGTAGTCATACCAAATATTGACTTTCAATCTTGTTAAAATTGTACAGTCTTTGTTTTTGTTTTATTTACTGTATTTCCATGTATGTTTGCACATGCTTCAATAAATCACTGCACCTATTTCCCATTTTCCTAGCAAAATATAAAGATATGAGGGGTGACTCAAGACTTTTGCACAATACTGTAAGTTGTCTGACTGATTTTCTTTTTTTTTTTTTTAAATGAGGCTAAAGTAAGTTTTATCAAGCCGCCAGAGTTAAGCCACTGAAAGATTAAAACTTGTGCTTGTCCTGTCTGAGTAAATCAAGTTGTTGTGAAATATGGATTTCAACTTGTGAGGTTGTGCTTGTAATGGAAATACATTATATTTAGACTGTAGACTACTGTCTCAGTATAGTGCTGGTGCTTATATTAGCTGTTACAGACAAACAGAGTTGCTAAAAATAGCCAGCTTTTCCTCTACAGGTATTAGGTTTGACTTTGGCTTACATATTCTCTAACCTAAAATAACTCGAGTCAGTGGTTGCCTTTGTGTTGTTTGGTGTAATTGCTGTCTGAATTTGTGGCTCATCAATGTCAAAAATTGAAGTATTACATTTGTCAAGGAGAAATCTACACGTAGAAGTGATTTTTGAAGTAGTCACTTTGTTTTTTTTAAATTGGACATAAGGTTTTGACTTCTTTGTCTCACACAACACTTGAAAAGAATGACTTATCATATAGCTGTCACATAAATCTTAAATAAAATAACTGGCTTTCAGCTGGTCATCACTCAATACTGAGCTGCATCAGTTACCAGGTAGGCCTAGCTGACCTGGTCATGGAGTCAGAGTTTGGTAATATCATCTGGTAGAAAAATCTGTTAAACTGGGAATTGCTTTTGTCTCATTATATTATCACTCTCATTATTCAAAGGCTGAGTACTCACAGTTACAGTTATTGCATCCAGTTTAAAGAAGGGTAGCTGCAGCAGTAGTACTTGCAAAAATGCAGTCGTACTGGTAATTGGCAGGATTTCTGTGTAAATGCGGTCAAGCAAAGTGGGCTCTCAACTTCACGTGTCCTTGTTTTGTTTGTTATATTTATGGACACAACCAAACTGTGGGTTTGGAGAGTCTCATTTTGCAACAATGACGCACCATTGCAGATGTGCAGATGATGTTCACAGGGGCAGTGTGCAGCTGAATGTGTTACAGTTAGGATATAGATGGTTACCTCAAATTTGAGATTGGTTCTGTCCCACAGAATGGAGGATTACACCTTACAGGTGACAGGGGAAGCAATAGCTCATACTGGAGGAGTTCAGGTAACGCATGATCATGTTAAGAATCTTGACACTGACTTGTGGTTCGGGACATCGGCTCTAAAAAAGCAGACCGGCTCTCATGTTAGCAAAAAACTTAAATTGCTAAGTGCGGAAGAATCTTCACTTTGAGCCCCACCAATGGTCCTACCTTGGGTAGGACCTCAAGTAGGTTACAAGCAGACAAAACCCTTACAGTTGAAGGAACTCTACCAATACTGATCCACTGCATCATGGCATTGAAACAAGTCACTAGCAGCTCCTGGAAAGTCTACCTCAGTTATTTATGACTGACATGGAAGAGTTTCAAAAATAGAGAAAACTTCTTAGATAACATGACCCGGGCTCTTGAGAGTATTGAGTATAAATGGTTTGGCTCTCCCTGTTACCACTACAACCATGACATAAATAAATTACTGGGGAATGGGTGGATGGATACTGATGAGCTTAAAATAAACGTACTTTTACACATGCTCTTGTCGTAAACTGTTAATTTTAGAAAGGCCTGTGTAAAATAGTTTGTAACTGTGTGCTCTTCATAAAATCCTACTTCTGTACTGAGAATAGAAATCAAGTGTATTAAACTGTAATCTGTGTAAATCCACTATGATTAGGTCTCTATTTTGAGCATGACTTCTAAGTATGTAGTAAACCCCTGTCCTGTAGGTTCTAGTCTAGTCACACCATATTTGGTTAAATTCAAGCTTCAAGGAAAAAACAGAGATTAAAAGTAATGTAATAAATAGAAACCCAATCCACATAAATGGCCTACAGTGGGTGAAAAAATTATTTGATCTCCTGCTGAATTTGTAAGTTTGGTCACTCACAAAGAAATGGACTGTAGCTAATTTTTATGGTAGTTTCATTTTAATGGAGAGAGACAGAATATCAACCAAAAAAAACAAAAAAACAAAACACATTGGTGCTTGGTGAGAAGATGACAACTGTTGGTACAATTATTCGGAAATGGAAGAAACAACAAAATGACCATCAGTTTCCCTCATGGGGTGAGGATGATCATCAGAAAGGTGGTGGATCAACGCAAAACTACACAGGAGGAGCTTGTTAATGATCTGAAGGAAGTTGGGACCACAGTCACCAAGAACACCATTGGTAACACACTATGCCGTAATGAAATGAAATTGAAATCTTACAGCTCCCTTATGGGCAGGTCCCCCTGCTCAAGAAGGCACATGTACAGGCCTGTCTTAAGTTTGCCAGTGACATTTAAATGATTCAGAGAAGGTTTGGGAGAAAGTTTTGTGGTCAGATCTTTGGCATCAACTCAACTCGCCGTGTTTGGAGGAAGAGAAATGCTGCGTGTGACCCAAAGAACACCATCCCCACTGTCAAGCACGGAGATGGAAACATTATGCTTTGGGGCTGTTTTTCTGCTAAGGGTACAGGACAACTTCATTACATTGAGGGGCCAATGGGCGTGGCCATGTACTGTAAAATCTTGGACAAGAACCTCCTTCCCTCAGCCAGAACACTGAAGATGGGTCGGGGATGGGTCTTCCCTGACACAACAGTGACCCAAAACATATCACCAAGGCAACAAAGGAGTGGCTAAAGAAGAAGCACATTAAGGTCACGGAGTGGCTGAGCCAGTCTCCAGACTTCAATCCTACAGAAAATCTGTGGAGGGAGCTGAAGCTTCGAGTTGTTAAGCGGCAGCCATGAAACCTAAAGGATTTAGAGAGTTTCTGTAAAGAGGAGTGGGCCAAAATCCCTCCTGAGATGTGTGCAAACCCGGTACACATTACCGCTGTGCTTGCCAACAAGGGTTTCTCCACCAAGTACTAAGTCATGTTTTGCTTGGGGATCAAACACTTATTTCACTCAATGACATGGAAATCAATTTATAACTTTTATGTAATGCGTCATTTTTGGATTTTTGGTTGATATTCTGTCTCCCTCCATTAAAATGAAACTACCATAAAAATTAGAGACTGTTCGTTTCTTTGTAAATGAGGAAACCTACAAATTCAGCAGGGGATCAAATAATTATTGTACATAATTATTGTACATTGTAAAGTGCATTCAAACTTCTTGGCAAGTTGAAATGTAGCTGGAACCAAGCTTCCTATTTTAACCCTTCAGGTATCTCAGATGAGTTGTAGCTGCTGTACTGTGCATGACTAAATTTCATCACAAAAACCTCATGTGCAACATTTACCGTCTCAGAAAGAACTGGAGAAAATACAAATTGCAGGACTGAATTATTCTGAATTTCGTAATGTGTTCTTTTTTTTTGGGCGGGGGGAGGGGGATTAATAGCCGGCCCCGAGCAGATGTTCCTACTGTAACCAGTGTCTGTGGTGCCCTTTGCAGATGTGAATGAGTGCCAGGACCCCTCGTACTGTAAGAACGGGAGGTGTGAGAACACGCCCGGCTCCTTTCACTGCTTTTGCGACCCTCCCCTCACCTTCAGTGCAGCGCTGAAACAATGCGTCTATGACGGTGGGTAAAAAGCAGCGTCAGCTCACCTGAACCTGAACACTCAAAATGAGCTTTGGCTTACCTCGTCATCTGCCGCTTATGTAATTCCCTACTGTAATTCCTCCCAATTTGTGTCCCATCTAGCCTGTACTGGCTCTAGCTGGCATATCATTTCTTTTTTTCCAACCAATTTATAGAGACACAGTTTCCCATTCTTTGTGTAGTTATAAAAATATGATGAATATACACATTTAGGCACAAAAACAATGTCAGAGTATGTGACATTAACCATATAGGTTGAGCAACTTCCCCTACATTGTTGAACTAAAAAAAAAAATTTAGCATCTGTTTTTTTTATTTTATTGTAGATGAAAAATGTATTTACTAGGATACAGAATTAGTCAGCATCTGAAAGCTTCTCATTTACTGGAGAAAGGCCTGTATGATACATGATTCACAGCATTTGCTTTCATTGCCAATCGACTGATTTAATATTTGCAATTAACACCACTGAACTTTTTAAGTGTGACAAAATAACACTGAACATTATAATACTTTATCTCCAAGAATGCAGAGGCTGAAAACAAATAGTAACCCAAAAGTAAATGAGCTGTGACTATAAGCTGTTTGCCTAATGAAACTAAACTGCAGCCATTTGTCTTTTTTTGTCTGGCAAACAACATCGCAAGGGTGTTGTTTCTTATTAAACAGAGTGCGTGAAAAACTGGTTACCCAGTTTAAATAATTCTGCACAGAGTTGTCCTGCAAAAATATGACAAATTTTCAGCCTTTGGGTTTATATTATCACCTCATCTTATTAGCATCTTACACTTTATGTATGTACATCAATTCATTTGTCACTGAAAACAGAGACACTGCAGGAATTGTAGGTGATGATCCTGTCATTTCAGATAACTGTAATCTGGTCATCAAATACACTTTTCTGCACATATGAATAACTCTTGTGGACATGGCTGTGACTGAAGCAGTGATAGCAACACTAGTTCTTAGGTGTTTTGTGGGTTTGGTAACTCAGTGCTTCTCACTTATCTCTAGATACAAGTAGTTATGAATGTAAACAGAATAATTGAATCTGTTAAAAGCATACTAGTTTCTTTTTGGCATGATCAGATCTCCATCCTCTAATAATAGTTTGTTTAGACCTTTTCTTTTGCTGTATTTATTACTTATAAAACAAATATACTGAATGTGATATACACTACAGTTATGTGAAAAGAAAGTTTTCATGGGACTCTATGTAGTACTGTGAAGACTAAGTACACCCTTACTGCTTCCATAGGAATTAAGAGGGGAACTAGAAGCCAGGTGCTGCTAATCAAATGCACTTGATTAACTGATCATCAGCAAGCGTGAGCACCTCTATAAAAGCAGACGTTTTGGCAGTTTACTGGTCTGGAGCATTCAGGTCTTTGTGGACAGTCCCAGCAAATTCATCCCAAGGTCAGACTGTGCAATGCTCAGAGAAATAGCAAAAATACTGGTGACCGCCAGTGCTACCCCTCAGCCTCCTAGCAGATACACCTATGGTATAAATTTTAAAATCCTAGGTGACTTCCTTCTTGAGTTATTGCATTCACAAGATTTTCAGAAAACTTGACCTCTGACCTTGACCTTGGGGTCAAGGTCACTGATATTCAAACTCGTTCAAGATTTTTAGTAGATGCATCAATGGTATCAATTTGAAAATCCTATGTCGCCTCGTTCTCGAGTTATCGTGTTCACAAAGTTGGGTGACACCCCGCCCCCAGGTTGTTAATGATGACAATACCCCAAGAGCTCCATCTCAGACTCTACAGGCCTCAGTTAGCATGTTAAATGTTAAAGTTAATGACAGTACAATTAGAAAAAGACTGAATAAGTATGACTTGTTCTCTCTAAAAAGAACATGGCAGCAAAGCTTAGATTTGCAAATTTGCATGTGAACAAACCACAAGACTTCTGGAACAATGTCCTTTGACCAAAATGCACAGTGCCATGTTTGACTAAAACCAAACACAGCATATCAGCACAAACACCTCATACCAGCTGTCAAGCACACTGGTGGAGGGGTGATGATTTGGGCTTGTTTTGCAGCCACAGGACCTGGGCACCTTGCAGTCACTGAGTCGACAATGAAATCCTCTGTATAGTAAAGTACTCTAGAGTAAAATGTGAGGCCATCTGTAAATCTTGGCCAAAGCTGGTTGTGCAGAGGGAAAATGATTCCAAGCACAGCAGCAAATCAACAATAAAAGAAAAAATCCAGGTGTTGTTGAAATGCTGTGACGGCACCTTAAGAGAGCTGTGCATAAACAAATGCCTACTAAATTCAATGAATCAAAGAAACGTCATAAAGAAAAGAGGGCCAAAATTTCTTCTACAAGCTATTGAGTCATGGGGTGTATTTAGTTTTTCACAGGACTACATGGAGTCCTGTGAAAACATTCTTTTCACTTCATTGTATATAGACCACCGTATTTCACCACACCTCCTAATCATTGAATTAAGGTGTTTCCAGTCCCATTGCCACATGTATAAAATCAAGCACCTAGTCATGCAGTCTGCCTTTACAAACAAAAGAATGGGTCATCTAAAGAGCTTACTGAATTTGAGTGTGGTACTGTAATAGGATGCCACAGTTGCAAAAATTTGTAAAATTTCTTCCCTCCTACATATCTCACAATCAACTGTTACTAAACTGAGTTTAGGAACCACAGCAACTCAGTCACAAAGTGGCAGACCATGTAAAGTTACAGAGCGGGGTCACTGAGTGCTGAGGTGCGTAGTGCATAAAAGTCACCCTGCTGACCGAATAACTGCAGAGTTTCAAACCTCCTCTGGCACTAACATCAACACAAAAACTGCGCTGGGAGCTTCATGGCATGGTTTTCCATGGATGAGCAGCTCCTGTAGGTGTAACGTGTAGGTGGCCCAGTGCTTTTGTCCATATAATGTAGATAGATATAAATAAATGTTTGAACAGGCTCCTGACAGCTGTTACTCCCAACCATTACAAGCTTGTACACATAAAAAAGAATAGGTGCATTTTTTGTGCTTATTTGCCAACACAAATAAAAATTTATAATTACTGTTTTTATGGCGTATATTCAAATGCTCTTCATAGGTTTTATGTATAACATGTGAAAATCCTCTGAGAACATTGTGGATGTTGCAATGTGAGCCAATATGGCATTTTTTTTCAAGTCAAATACTATATCTTGTTTATGATTATTATATTTTAATTTCACTTACTGAATACACTTGAATTTCATTACATGTTTTTCATCCTTTTTTCCATCCCCAGATCGCACTGCAGCCCACAAGGATGTGTGCTTCACGCGGATTGAGGAGGGTTGGATCTGCAGCGAGCCCCAGAACCGGGTGGTGACGTACTCAGAGTGCTGCTGTCACTTTGGTCGTGGCTGGGGGCCCGAGTGTAACAGCTGCCCAGCTAGAAACTCAGGTGAGCCACTGAAGACCCGCCTGGCCTCTTTAGCACTTTACCAATTTGTTGAACTGAAAATAATTTTATCCCTTTTATTCAGCAATGTTCAGCCATCTGTGTGGGATGCATCTTGAGACTGAGTCAGACGGGGAGCAGGATTTGCAGGCAGCTTTTGCCAATTACAACCCAGGTAAAACTAAATGCCAGTTTTATTAATAATCAATGATACCAGAAACATTTATGCCCTCAGACAAACCTTACTTACTTACCTCTTTCAACCCACATTTTCTGCTTTCCCCTGGTTGTTTTTATGAATAGGTGACAGTTCTGAAGAGGATTCGGACGAATGCAACTGTGGACATGGCCGCTGTGTCCGTTCCTACCTGGGCACTATGTGTGAATGTAACCCAGGCTTTAGGCTTGACTACTCCCGTGCTCGCTGTATAGGTTTGTCCAATATATACACAATACCAAAATAATTTCATATTTAGCAAATATCGTTTGCTTTTTGATGAATACTTGTGCAGTGGCTGTTTGGAAAAAGTGTAACCCAGGTTTTTTGGAATCAGAATCAGAATCAGAATACTTTATTAATCCCAGAGGAAATTATGACAGATGTCCATAAACACCTCTCATACAAGCAGTGTTTTGATGGTTAGCACATACATAACATTACTGATTTAAAGAGAGAACAGACTCATATACACATATACAGAGATTCCTAGATTCCTTTATTAGTGCGCATACAGTAGCCAGTAAAGGCACATTTTAACTAATATGTGTACATAGTAGCTTGTGCTGTTAAATAATGTTTGGATTTCTGTTTTATGGCTCATAGTCACTAATGAGTACTTCTTTGTGTTTGTTCCAGATATTGATGAATGTGCAGAACCAGGAGTTCGTGTTAGTCCATGCAAGAACGCTCGATGTGTGAACACTTCTGGTTCTTACAAGTGCTTCTGCAAACACGGCTTTGTGCCCACACGCAGGTCAAACGTGTGCGCCCGCCGCAGAACTCGGTAACCTCTGTGCATCGCTCTGCGTGCCGCCGTGTCTGTCCCCATCTACGCAGCATGCACAAACTACCCAGCACATGTTGCTCTTACACTCCTCTCTCATGGTACAAATGTGGGACTGTGTGCATGCAGTAAAACATACAAACATGTTGCCATCAGGAGCCACATCATAGCAATGGCTCATATAAAATGTACAAAACATATCGGTGTCAGCCCCTTTTTCATTGGCCAGTCCACATTTTAAAATTCTGCAACACGGACATGGAATATGTTTGTTTATTTGTGTGCTAAAAGTTTTTTGTAATTATTATTTTTTTTATTTTTAACTGTTTTTGTAGTTTAAATTGTGCATTTTGTGATTTTTGTCATTGACCTCCCTGTTGCTTTTATCTTCTTTTGAATCTTAGATTCAAGCAATAAGGAAATGAGTTTCAAACATTTCTAGGGTATTACCATTGTCTTCAACCTATTCTATAGTTGTATATTGTAGGAATGCCTTCTGGTATTCCCCTTTACATTCCCTGTTACATCCACATTCTTTCATGTTCAAGTCATCTGAATTTTATTTCCTTGCCACACGTTGACGTTGTTTTATTGTACAGTTTGTTTCGTGGAATGGTCCCTGTCCTCCCCCTGTTTATTTGTTTATGTAAAATATGAGAAACCTGAGGTTTTTGTATAATTTGACATGTGCACCTAAGTGGACTTAAGCTTGATAAAAAATTTCATGCACTTAGCGATAAATATAGTGGGAATATTCACGAAATGTAGCTTATTCTGAAAAAAAAAAAACCAAGAAAGTTTAACATCTATTGCCATAAAATACCGCATCAAAGTGTTTAGGAAGCCAAAGATGCTGTTGTGATAAGAAGAATTTGATTAAAAAAGAAAATGACAACCTTTCGTGCATTTGTTTTTCTTCTGTTTCGGGGAAATATGTTTTGTTCACACATATGAAGATATGTGGAAAATAGTGATGCTTTAACACAGACAGACACATTCAGACAGCGAGGCACAAAGTTCTCCTACAGTCACGTTCAGAAATATGCCGGACTGTACTGTGGATGATTCAGTGTTGCCTTTCAAGCACGCCTAGAAAGCAAATAAACCCGGTGCATGGCAGGGTTTCCCTCAGTCTTCCATTAGATTTGCTTCCATGCTCTTTTTTCCCCTCCATACACAGCACTGAATTTATATTTTAAACTAAACATTCTGCAGCATCAGGAAGTGGTTTTTTTTTAATACACTGCTCAAAAAATTAAAGGAATCTGATCTGGTCAGTTAAGTAGCACAAGGGTTTGTTAATTAGTTTCAGCTGCTTTGGTGTTAATTAAATTAACAACAGGTGCACTAGAGGGGCAACAATGAGACAACCCCCAAAACAGGAATGGTTTTACAGGTGGAGGACACTGAAATTTTTTTTCTCCTCATCTTTTCTGACTGTTTTTCACTAGTTTTACATTTGGCTAGGGTCAGTGTTACTACTGGTAGCATGAGGTGATAGCTGGACCCTACAGAGGTTGCACAGGTAGTCCAACTCCTCCAGGATGGCACATCAATATGTGCCATTGCCAGGTTTGCTGTGTCTCCCAGCACAGTCTCAAGAGCATGGAGGAGATTCCAGGAGAAAGGTAGTTACTCTAGAGGAGCTGGACAGGACTGTAGAAGGTCCTTAACCCATCAGGTATCTGGGACTGGTATCTGCTCCTTTGTGCAAGGAGGAACAGGATGAGCACTACCAGAGCCCTACAGAATGACCTCCAGCAGACCACTGGTGTGAATGTCTCTGACCAAACAATCAGAAACAGACTACATGAGGGTGGCCTGAGGGCCCGACGTCCTCTAGTGGGCCCTGTGCTCACTGCCCAGCACTGTGGAGCCTGATTGGCATTTGCCATAGAATACCAGGATTGGCAGGTCCACCACTGGCGCCCTGTGCTTTTCACAGATGAGAGCAGGTTCACCCTGAGCACAGGTGACAGACATGAAAGGGTCTGCAGATGCCATGGAGAACGTTATGCTGCCTATAACATCGTTCAGCATGACTGGTTTGGTGGTGGGTCAGCGATGGTCTGGGGAGGCATATCCATGGAGGGAGACACAGACCTCTACAGGCTAGGCAACTGCGCCCTGATTGTATCAGGATGAAATCCTTGGACCCATTGTCAGACCCTACGCTGGTGCAGTAGGTCCTGGGTTTCTCCTGATGCACGACAATGCACGGCCTCATGTGGCGAGAGTATGCAGGCAGTTCCTGGAGGATGAAGGAATTGATAACATTGACTGGCCCCCACGCTCGCCTGACCTAAATCCAACATCTGACGCTGCCAGGTTGCACCTCAGACTTTCCAGGAGCTCAGTGATGCCCTGGTCCAGATCTGGGAGAAGATCCCCCAGGACACCATCCGTCATCTCATAAGGAGCATGCCCCAATTTTGTCAGGCATTTATACAAGTACGTGGGGGGCCATACAAACTACTGAGTACCATTTTGAGTTGCTGCAATCAAATTTCGGCAAATTTCACTTTGATTTTTGGGGTGTCTTTGAATTCAAAACTTTGTAGGTTGATAATTTTCATTTCCACCAAACGATGTGGGATCCTTTCATTCCTAACACTTTACCCAGTCCATATCAGTACAGATATCCAGCGTGATTTTTTTCCCATTGAAATCTGATGTGTTTTCAAAGCATTCCTTTAATTTTTTGGAGCAGTGTATATTTGAAGATGTATTTATACTCACAAACAAAAAGGTTTCAAGTATTAAAGCAGGAGGAAAACTGCCATCCCCTAAGTGCTGCAAATTAATTCCTACAGCTATTACCTCATTACCGGTATAGACCTGTTAGAGCCCATGGTTTAAGTGTGGTTCTATTGGATACCAAATCTTGATACTCTTCTCCATGATCATCAACTTCAACTAACTACTTATTTCATTACAAACAAAACCAAGTTCCCAAAGGATATACTAAAGAATTTCCTATAGATAACATCCAAGAAGACTCAAATTATTTTTTGTTGGGCCCAAATAACTCCCAAGACCAAGTTCTACCAGAGTTTTGTACCCAAGGTTATATCTTGCTCCATCTTCTGCAAGTTCATTTTTACCCAAACACAGTTAGTTTAACCCATTTTCCCACCACAGAAATATTTCTATACTTACATGACCCTTTTTGAATGTTACATGCTTTTATTTCCACACTTCTCAATCCAGCTCAGTCAAATGAAAAAGGTAATTTATGCATTTTATTTGGAAAATAGAGCCAGTTTCTAACTTTTTGTCCATGAAGCAGTTCACCAAACATGTAAAGTACCAAAAATACACTTTAGCCATAAAAGTGTTTTCAATAATCAACTGATGAAGGAATGATTCACTTTGGTTTCATTAACTCAGTTTAAGGAAATGGAATAATGAAGCTGTAGTTTGGCATGTTTCCTCGCTTTAACAGTGTTTTCTGAGCTTCAAAGAGAAACAGGAATGCTTTTAATCCAAACTCATTATCGTCAATAACATTAAGACTTATACAGAAGTAGGGGATATGCTCTACAACTTGAGAAATAAGTTCTTTTTTCAAATGTTTTCTTTGTTTAAAGAAAGAGTATGACTTCAGTTTGGCTTTATCAGAGAGCAACATTCATACAATAAGAGGAATACCTAAACTGGGGGGTTAAACTGTGCAAAATGCTCATGGAGTGGCAGGTATGGGAACATAAACCAAAAAGCCCACAAATGGTATCGGCTACCTGAAAAATGGCGCTATCTTGTGGCCTATTTGTGTCACTATAATTCCTTCAATGCTTTGTGGATGTTATTGCAAAATCTACATGTAAAATATTCAAACTTACCAGATAGTTTTTCATCAGAGGAACTGAAGTAGATTTTGATGAGCAGATTCATCAGATTGATCTGTTTCTGTTTATCAAGATGGTGATTTTAGAACGTGTCCAAGTAGCAGTCTATGCAATATTAACCTAACCTATAGTTTTCAGTAAATTGATTTATTAATTTTAAAAAATTGATAATTTTCTGTATTTTACAGATCATCTGAGTGTTACAACAGTCAAATATTTATCTATTTGTAGGGGTAGGATATTCCCGGCACCTTCTTTTACTGCAGCTGTATGCAGAAAGTGATGAAATTCACCCATTGGTTCACTGGCTGTGGTTTGGTATAATGTATGACCTGTTGAATCAGCTTGTTCCTGTACAAGCGCAGCATAACAACATTACCAATGCTGACATGATTATTGAGGAAAATCCTGAGAATACTAAGGAAGAAGCCGGTTAAGAGGACAACAATGCTGAGAAGCCAGATTGGAAGTAGATAGATCGGTCTGACAGTGAATGTGACCCTGAGGATGATGCCCCAGTGTTAGTGCCCTCCAGCCCAGTACCTGGAGGATCCAGGAGGAAGTCAAGAGAGGACGATGATGATGAGACCAGATGAGCAGTAAGTGATTTAGGTCCTGCAACGAACTGTAGACACCATCTTCGGTAGTGGCAGAAACTCTGATGAAGATGACAGTGTCAGCACTCTCTGCATCAGCATCTGCAGGACACAGGAAGAGAAAACGGGAGGATGATGACGAGGAAGATGGGAGAGACAGAAAACTATTCAAACGCTAACAGAATGTTGCTGCTGGATGCTTAGTGTTGCACCCCATCTTCCAAGCCCAGCATTCTACATGTTTTCTACTGACACTGAATAACTACTGCACCAGGATTTTTTTTTCTAGGATAGCTGACTGCTACTGTGAATCTTCAATGGTTCGTCAAGGACCTCATTCTACTTTGTAAATCAAAGAGCACTAACATTTGCATTTAATGTGAGAAAAACGATTTTTCGACACACTGCATAATAAGCTGCAGGAAACTGAAACTGGAAAATTTAGACAACACTGCAGGGAACAAATCCTGTGGCCCTCACACACACTGCTCTCCCTTGCAATGTTGTCTACTCCTTGCTACCGCCACACATTAGAGTAGAATATATTGTATTATTTAATATTGGTATTTTAACTTGTTAATTAATTTCTTATTGTCCTGGAGCAACTGTACCACATAATTTCCTCAGGGATTAATAAAGTATTCTGATTCTGCCCGCTCTGAGACTGTGACTTGCCCCTGCCACCAAGGACCTGTTTACCTTACTGTCACCCGTCACCTGTGAATGTATGTCCAACCTGTGACACAACATGACTGTAATCATCCCCATCTAACAGGATACGAGTGGTATGCAACATGTGTGCATACCTTACGGCCCATTTATGCATTTACGCCCTCGTGAATGGCACCAGACAACAAAAGTGAAATCACATCTGCTGGCACAAGCTCTGCTTTGGTGTTGTTTCGGCCAGTTGTGCACCTCTGGATTTTTGTAACCACACATTTTCAATTGCCGCCTCAGTTATTTTCAAAATGGTCGAGCTTGAGGCAGGACTATGAGAGCAAGGCAGCCTGTACAGGCATTTATATGACACGTGTATGCGGAAGCACAGGGACTCCCAGATGGCACTGAACTCACAGTGCTGGAGAAGACGGCAAATGGTCAAAAGTGTTGTAACAGCAAATATAAATGGATGTGGCTGTGTGATGACAACATGTTGGCGCAGGAAGCGACCAATGCAGCGAGCATAAATGGGCCATAATCCTCTGCAGTTCCTGATTCTATATCTTTATGTCATGTTTCCTATCCAGCACCCGCTTTTGACCTAGCAAAGTATCTACAGGAAGGTGTGAGTGCACTCCAAACATGATGTAATGTCACCTGTGGTTGCTTAAGGAGTTACATTGTACGCATAGACAGTTCTGGCAAATACTCAGGCCAACAGTGTTTCCTCTCCAGCAGTCGGTTGTGTAACGTCCTATTGAAACTTTCACACTGTGCGTTACCTTGAGGATGATGCTGTGTTTTCTTGACCCCATATAACTTGCACAGCTCCTGAATTACCTCACCATACCTCATAAACCACTCTCAGAGAAGGATTTCGGCAGTTGTATCAGCTTTCTGATCATGTGAAAGCCGGTGTGAACTTGGTGAAGACATCTGTACAACAACTTCAGGAGGTCTACTGGTTAGAAAAAGTTCCATGGGGGCCTGTATTTTGGGCTGTGGCAACTTAGTGAGCACACATCTCTGGCACTGTTTAACCCACTGATCCACATCGTCATACATACCAACCCAAGAACATCTCTGTCTTAACAGATTCTAGGTGCACTCCAGTCCGTGAAGCTCCATCTGGTCATGCACACCTCCAGTACAGCTTCCTTTAAACAAACTGGCAAAATGAGCAGCTGGCACTCTCCTAAATGTCCATTATCTGTGACTTGATACAGCAATCCTTGAAGTTCCCTGACTTGAGGCAGAGAAGTCACAGCTTTAGTCAAACCTTTTCTCTGCTGATGGGTGAGTTTTTTCTTTTGGTACCAAAACTGGTAGAAGGGCTTTATGGTCAGTGTTCTGAAACTGTTCCAGCTCTTTCTTAGACAAACCTAGCAGAGTGGGTGTATTGCCCTGGGCGTCTCTAAGGTGAGTATCTCGTTCAGCTGCTGTGACATTAGCTTGCCTGAACTGACAACATGTTACGTCTGCACTTACTAAGTCTGGCTCTAAAGCTGTTCCTCCGTTGACTAAGTTACAGATGGATATAAGGCCATTAAACTCCTCTCACCTCCCAGAGGCTGGGGCTCCCCTGCCAGTGGCTCCCAGCTTTGCTGAGTTCAGTTGGCACAGAGGGTGGTTATCTGCCACTACAGTGTATTTGGAGCCTAGGAGATACCTGCTAAATTTCTCAGACACAGCCTATTTGAGAGTGAGCAGCTCTACCTTCATGTTGTTGTAATTTCTGTTATTTCTTTCTGTACTCCTCAGCCTCCCACTGGCATATGCTATGACGTTTTCTGCTACCCTGCACCTGGTAATGGACTGCTCCCAGTCCTAAGCTGCTGGCATTAGTCTCAACAATAAATGGAAGCGAGAAATCAGCATAAGCAAGGAGAGGAGCGCCCGTAAGCCTCTCCTTCAGTTGTTTAAAAGACTCTTGACATACTGGTGTCCCCACACTTCCAAACAGGTTTTTACATCTAGCTGGGCTATTTTCCTTAACACTTACATTAACAACATCATACAAGAGACCTGCCAGCTGTGAAAATCCTTAGAGAAACCTTATGGAATAACTTCAAATTCCAAGAAATCACCTCAGTCTTTTACTGTGGTGGGCACTGGCCACTGCTTCACAGCAGCTATTCTCTTGGCTGAGATCTGATGATCCAGAAAGTAGATTGGAGGAGATTACATTTTTTCCACCCTGACCTTTAACCTGTCTCCCTGAGTCTCTACAACACTGTCTGAAGACATACCAAATGGTCTTCAAAAGATGATGAGTGGTCTAATATGTCATCTAAGTACACAAGCATGATCTGAAAGGCTAAGTCACTCACAGTGGTCTGCATGAGTCTTTGAAAAGTCGCCAGACCGCTGCAAACACCAAAAGGCAATCTAGTGTACTCAAACAACCCAAAAGAAGTCATGAAAGCTGTCTTGTGCCTGCCCCTTATCACTGCCACTTGATGGTAATCACTTGCAAAGCCTATGGTCAAGAAAAAGTTTGCACCATGCAAAGCATCAAAACATTTATCTATACGGGGCATAGGAAATGCATCATGTCTGGTCTTAGCATTTAGCTGCCTGTAAACCACACGTAACCTCAAGCTACTGTCTGTCTTCCTCACAAACTGACGCAAAGACACTAGGGCCTTCTTTGATCACACCCATTTTTAGAATTAGAAATGGTCAACTCCCTATATTTCATTGTTATATTAATTCCAACAGGGGGAGGACCTTCTGGTCTGCTGTCTCCCTCTTCCACCTGTATTTCAGCATTGGTCCTTTCTACCCCAGGCTTAGCTGAAACTAGCTCTTAGTCCTCTGGCCCTGCCTGTTCTGGGGCTGGGTCCCTGACTACCAAAAACCCACACTCAGGTACTGTTAACCCCATGGCTCATACAGCTCACTGTAACCTATGTAAGGGACTGGCAGTGCATTGGACCTAGCCTTTACCCTGCCCACCTCAACTTCAACTTCTTGGTACTTAACAACTGCTCTCTCAAAAAATCTCTCACAAGTAAAGGTCTTTGAGCCCGTAGTCTCATCTGGGAATGCCCAGCTCTCAGGACCAAGGAAGCTAGTTTCCCTGAATAGGTGCATTAGTGGCAATTTGCCAGTAATGCATACTTATCAGTTGTTATTTAGTACAAAACACACAGTTTGAAAGGATATTTACCTCAAGATAACAAGCCTGTACTACCTGGAAACATCAGTGCTTATAAACATGGCACCAAGGCAAGCTAGCATTCCTTGCACTCACAGGAGCACCCCAAAAGGAGCAGTACCATCTGGTGGTGCGATTAAAAACATCTTTCCCTATATTTACTATCTGTCCTCAGTCTCCTTTTCCTTTGCCACCTCTCTCTTTGGTGTATGCCTAGACTCGAGAGGTGGGGATCACCAGAACCCCCACGATACAATTTTCAACATTTTGCAATATGCTGAGTATTGCAACAACATATATTGTGATTTATCACATTTCAACTGCAAATTATGTCCTCAAAGTTAAACTTTGTCTGTGTGTTTCTATTTTATCCAATAAGATAAAGTTATCTCACTTTTTGCTGCAAAATAAGATTGTCAAGCATATCAACACTGTCACTAAAACCTGCCATAAATGTTGTCATAAGACAGAGTCAGCCTGCTATCAGCCTGCTATCAGTCTGATATCAGTCTGCGATTGAATGGGGTCAAGTTGGTGATTACATGCGATCTGTTTCTGATAATACAGCAATTAACTGTGATAAATTGTAAAAAACAAAATCACATATCTGTTGCTGTCTGCATACACAGAAATTAACATTTAACAGAAGTTCACATTTAACTATTACATTTGCGTTAAGCAACTTTTTAGTCACCACAAGTTGCAATCAGTTGCAGAATGTGAAAAAATTCAATACAATCACCAGGCAGGCACTTTTTTTTTTTTTTTGTAGATACAAAGAGGTTGCTGACCTATTTTTACTCGTGTCAGTGAGCCATTAGCTTGCTCTTAAATTATGAGGTAGCTTTTGTCAAGCGTTATCTCAGGATGGTGGTGCATGAGATGAGCCCTCTTGTTCATAGTATTCCCAGAGTATTTTAATTTATTTAATAAAATATTGATGTTTGTTGTCCCTGGATCGATACAATATTGCCACACAAAACTTGTGGTACTATGCTGTATCAATTTTTTCCTCAACCCTCCCTCCAACAATAAAAATAATAAACAAAGTAAAATAAAAAACAGTATGCACTAGAGGGAGCTGCTGGTACATATGTACAGCACTGAATATTTTTTTTGTTAATTTTCAGCTTTCTCTCCACTTTAGTGCAGTCATCACTGGTATAGAAAGGTATTTTATAGTAAATCTGATCTAAGAGGAATAAATCTGAGTAACAAGTGCCAGTATACAGTCCCACTGCTCCTGCATACTTGATGTTAATTTAAAACATGCTGGATGTGCTTCATTCACAAATTAAACCTCAGTTTATCAACTTGAATGTTTCAATGTTTGATTTATGTCAGTCTACTTGTCTGACAAAATGGTTTGGCCTGACAAACAACAGAGTGGTTGCACAAAGTAAGCAGCTATCATGACGTGTAAATGATGCAGTTGTCCCTCTTTGCTTTGACTCATATGTTGACTACCATGCCTGCTGTGACCTTAAAAACACCAATTATTTGAAATGCTCATGAAAATGAATGAATCCACAATGTTATCATGGGATTCCTAAATGCTAACTGCCTGTAAAACAGCTCATCTTCTGATTTGCAAACCAAAAAATGTGTCATAAATCCCTAAAGACCCTTGCCTCCTATTTGCCCAGACCTATAGACGGTCCCAATTTCTGTGGGCTCTGTAAGTCACGTTGCACCATAGTGGCACCACAGCTCCTTACTGTCCTGGTTTCATTCTGTCTAATTATTATATAATTTTAAACTGGAACAGCAGGGTGACCTCCAGCAACTAGTTTGGGGAGAAACAGAGATAAGAAAAGGGACAGGAAAGACAGATGAGCAAGAACCTAAACAGAAATAGCATAGTTGTCCTCCAGAGAAAACTCAAAAAGTGGTGTGGGAGATATAAATATCTTTTTGTGGGTCGTACTGACCGGAGCATAACCCACTGGGTGTCAGTGGCTGTAGACTGCAGCTACTAAACTTTCTTCTTTGTTGGTTGAATTCAACTTTGGTTGACTTTGGAGCTGGAGGGACAAATATGACATATGATGGTACTTGGAAATGACATGCATATCTCACATCTACCACTTTGAATTACAGAGCAAGATGATATGCATATTTTTTTACATTTATAGTGCTGCCTCATAAAGGCTGAGCAAGTCTCCCAAAATTTTTCAGAATGATTATGCCAGTCTGTGAGTCTCTTTAGTTTGGTTTAGTCATCAATATCCTCAAAGTCTAGAGGTTGATTAATAAAAAGAGGTAATAAAAAGGGGAAGATGATCAATGTTTAAATGCATTATTACCTGTCTGGAAAACCTGCTTGCTCTGTTTGTGGTGGATAAAGACTGGTTGATTTACACAGTGTATCTACTAATAGTTTCAAAATAAGTCACGCTGAACATAAAGGCAACTGCTTCTTCTTCTTCTTCATTCAGCTGCTCCCTTTAGGGGTTGCCACAGTGGATCATCTGCCTCTATCTCATCCTATCCTGAGCATCTTCCTCTGTCACACAAACCCTCTGCATGTCCTCCTTCACTACATTCATGAATCTTCTCTGTGGTCTTCCTATTTTCCTCCTGCCTGACATAAAGACACCTGCTAGCACTGATAAAACATCAAAATACCATAAAATACCAAAGTTATACAAAAATACTTTTTTTTTTAAAGATTTATCAATAGATAAAGTTTCATGATTTGATATAAATAAACTGAGCATAGCATTAGTTTAGGCAGGTCACAATGTCAAGCTCACAGATTTTAATGCCAGCACATATCAGATACCATTCTACATATCCAGTGGTTAAATCACATAATGCACACTATTTTTTGTGGCTTTAGCCTACCCACAATTGCTGCATATCTACAAGCCTCTTTGCAACCCATCTCCATTGCAGGTTAACCTTTCATGTTGTGTATGACATAATAGGATGGCACCTGTACAGGAGGAATCGCAGGTTTATTATACATTAGTACCTGCAAATGTGCCTTTTTCTTACAACTTATATTTTCTGTTAATTGGGAGGGTTCTGAATTCATTCACAAAGTAGGCTTAATGCAGTACATATCACCTGTGAGATCTGCTGTATCTGGAGTAAACTCTCTGTCTTGTTTCTTCAGCTTCTGCTTCAGATACCTTGTTAGGGCTGCAGCACAGAGAGAGACCCCTTTAATTACCCAGGATCAGAGACATTGGATTCAGCTTTAATGAGGGTAGTATTACTCAAACACAAAAACTGTTTTGAGGAAAAAATGAATAGAGATCATATCCACCCAGCTGTGAAGGTATATAGTCACACTGACTTTACCAAACACCACCCTCCAGCACCACCCTGGTCACTGCACACACCAATGATGACCCCACCCACCCAGGTCTCATCTATAGTGAGCAGACAGAAAGGGGTTTAGCTCAAACTGCTGCAATCTGCAGAAATCACTGTGTTGGACACACTCTGGCAGCCAGTGGCAGCCTTATATCCCACGCTCAGCTCTTTTCCTTTGTCATGGTGGATTGTGGCTGAGCTGTCTGCTTGGGTGTGGGTCTTTGAGCAGAGGTGGGGACTAGGGCTGAGGGCGTAAACAGATTCTGTATGTGTGTGTGTGTGTGTGTGTGTGTGTGTGTGAGCTACTGCTGCTGACACACTAGCATGCAGCTCAGCTGAGTGATTTTTGAAGGCCTGGAGCTTTCTTTTATTCTTAAACACTACTGTATAACGTCTGGTCAGAGAATCCTGGTTTGCTTTACACAGTTAAATCCACCTGAACTTTAGTACTTGTGGTCCTTTTAAGAGCACTGTGTACTTACAAGTCACATCTTTTGTCTTTAGAGACAAAAACATTTAGATATGAAGAAAAATGTGCCACGATAGGTACCAATGACGAGCTTGAATACACATTATCATTATTACCAATAAAATTACTTATGGGTCATTCTGTCTCAAATCAACACGGGCCTTCTGCTCGACTGTCTCCGATTTGCATACAAATTTTATGGTACAGAGTTTGAACATATATAATGAGTGCTGTGAAATTTGAATATCTCAAAAACCATTGAAGATAAAAGCCTGAAAATTTCATTTTTTTCTTACCATGAAAATGAATCAGGATCTGTAATTTGAGACAGATGCTTGAAAAAATATTTTTTTTAAAGTCCAGCACTCCTTCAAAGTTTCATATTTGAGCACACATTAATAAAATACTTTACATTGCAAAAGACAACTAGCAACAATTTCTGAATGATATATAGGTGATTGTAAAATAAAGCATGTAGGATACTTTTTAACATGAAATTCTTAGTCACAAAACTGAAGAAAATGCCTTTTTCATTCAACCTTCATGCTGGACTGAGCAAATATGACAAGTTGTATGACAAACAAAAATATCAGTAAATTGTCCTGTCCAAATAGAACAAAATTCTGGAGTTTCCAGATGGTACTCTAATTATAACTCAGAAAATAATTTAGTTAAATATGTGCATATTTTTCACTTTCAAGACCTGGGTCACTCCAATTTCAAATCATCAAATTATTAGAATATTTTCTGCTCCACCAGCACCGATTTGGATAAAAATGTTATGTTCCAAAGTTTGAATATACAGTTTATAATGATTGCTGTTAATTTTAGCTTCATAAAATACTTTCATGCTAGATTGAGCAAATATCACAAGCTGTACCACAAAAACAAAAATAATTTTGTTAAATATGTGCATATTTTTCATTTTCAAGACCTATTCTACCTGCCTACAATTTTGAGACCTACTGTCCTGGAACAGTCTGATAATTCAGGTTAAAATATACTAAGACATGCATATATTTACTAAAATTCTTTTCTCAGTTATGGCCTGAAAGTGGGTTGACTGACCCTTTAAATAAATGTCTGAGCCAATACCCAGACATTTTTTAATATATCTGTCCCAAATTACAGATTCTGATTCACTTTGATGGTAAGAAAGACCAGTGAAAATTTCAGGCTTTTATCTTTAATAGTTTTTGAGATATTCATGTTCAAACATTGCCTCAGATTTCAATATGGGGAAAAATGGTTTGAAAGTGGGTAGATGGACCATTTAAAAAATATATATACATACATTGAAAAGTATTTGATATATGAAGCTAAAATTTCACAGTACTCATTATATATGTTCAAACTTTGTACCATAAAATTTTTATGCAAGTTGGAGATGCTCGAGCAGGAAATGTTCTAAAAATTGGCTGATTTGAGATGGAATGATCCTTATGCAAATTGTGATATTCAACCTTTCTACAAATTTTAATTAATAGATTTCCTAATGTTTGTACTCTTAGACCCTAAGGAAGGACCAATTTACACAAGGTTAGCCTACACTGAGAACCAGATGTGACATAATCTTATTTGTGTGGTAAAATAAGGTTTCTGTCATAAATCTGACTGTGGTGGCTTAAACTCCCTGTAAGCTTACATCATAAAAATCCAAATCCAAAAATAATTAGTTTAAGCCAAATCAAATTCTGTTTGAATACTCACTGAACACCTTTAAACTGTTTTATGTCCTCCCACTACCATCTCATTAGATAGGCAAATCTATTATCCACATAATTTATACCCCTGTTCTTCTTTTAAAGTTCAAATACCCCAGGCCATTTTGATAGGCCCCAAAATGAAATGACCAACTTTTCCCACTTTTCCTTTGACAGCGTTCTTTTTGAGGTTTAAACCAGTAGCATCAAATGAGTCCTTGAGTCAGGTGCTAAGTAAAAGCTCTGAGCAATACATTCAAATGTGTAGATAGTCCAAATCAAAGAACAACCTTTCTAGCTGCAGCTGTAAAGAGGCTGCTCATTTGGAAAGCTTCAAACTCCAATAATACATTCATAGTAAAAATGCAAAGTGCTTGAACGACTCTAACAACAGAGAAGAGCTTTTTTATTACCACTAACTGCCTTTAATGAGTAGAATGCTATTTCCCAAACTGCTCAGCCCTCCCCAAGAGACCCATCATCCCATAAACCCCTCACCACTGCCACTTTTTCGGTTTCACTACATCCATGGATGGCTAGAGCTAGACTGAGACTCAAAATTAATTTAGGTGTCAGTCTGGGCGCCTTCCCTAGTCCCTGTAAACAGTGAACCAACATGAATGAATGACTCCCTAGAGTGTTCATCTTTTCTAACTCCCTTAGCCATCAAAACAGTGCACACACTGTAGTGCAGCAGAGAAAAAGCACAGAGGAAAACACTTATCCATGGTGTTGAGACACTCTTTCATGAGCATAACCCAGATCTCAATGACCTGCTTTATGTTGCACACCAGCCAGGTGCTGCATAGTGTCTCAGGAATTATTTAGTGCAACTGCAGTTCCTCGAAGATAACCCTCTGAACCGAAGTAAAATCTGGAAGAAAATTGGAAGAAAAGAAATCAAGACTGTGGTGTTGGGGATGAATCTTTGATTTGAAAAAGTATAAAATGTAATCTTGTAGTATAATGTCTGGATACAGAACACAGGCCTAATCCTAAGAAATCCCCCTGAAGAAGGAGATAGCCTAGTTCAGGAATCTGAAGCTTTGATGTCCAGTGACATATTTAGTATTCCCAGCGTACTAACAATATTTTACAAATGTAAAGTCATAACAGAATTATAGAAAAAAAAACTTTAAATACGCTGACCCTTGGTCATGGAATAATGTGCACAAGGACCCAAAAACTGTCAGACCTATGGAGGAATTTAAACCCACCTTAAAAAGACACTTCTCTCCAAAAATAAAATGTACATATGTTACCTCTGGACTATAATGCTGGCTGTAGAACTGTAGAAACGACTGTCTTGTCTTAGCACTTGCTTTGGTTCTAGGATCGAGGAAATAGTACACTTGGTAGATCTGGTTGCTCTCAAAGTTACAGTGAAAAATGTTACCTGTTTTGACTGATCAATCTTACAAAAAATAAAATTTTTAATCTTAATATCTGGTTAAATAAAGGCTATCAAAAGGATAAAAATGGATAGCATCATACATTTATACAAATCTGTGTATGGACAACTCATAGATATAACCTTTATAGCGACAGATAGATACAGCAGTGTGCAAACGTCTTAACTCCCCCCTCATTTCATTATGTTTTGCTTCAAAGGACCCAGACTTTCATGTAATTTTTAAAATTAATAGTTCTCCAAGATTTCTGAAGGTCTTTCAAAGTTTTTCTTTGGACATTGGCTGCTTTTTGACTCATTTTCAGTCCAGTCCTTGTACCTGACCATATTCAGAGGAATGATTTTCTGTTTGTTAACTGACCTATGAATCATTCAAACTTAAAAAGGCACCTAACTCAAGGGATGAACTAGTGTTGTGTCTACACATAACAGACAACTTAACAAAGAACCAATTTTAGATTGTATCTTTAGGCACTTTGACACAAGCAGCCTGTTGGAAAAACACATCATTTAAGAATAAGAATAACTTTATTGATCCCAGAGGGAAATTCATTTGTCTGACAGCTCATCTGCTATTTGTATGGGAATTGAAAAGCCTGATGGCTGTGGGTGCGAATGATTTTCTGTATCTCTCCGTTTTACAATGGAGAGAGAGGAGTCTTCCAGTACTGATGTTTTATTGTTCTATAAAGATGTTATAAAGTGGGTGATCAGAGTTGTTCAGGATGGCTTCTAACATCTTTAGTGTGCATTTATTCCATTTCTTTAGTCAAATCTGTAAAAAATGCCAAAGATAACACAGTTTGACAGATATAAAATAGAATGTTTGCACCAACAAGGAAATTCCCAAAGAGCTATCAGCTGAAAACTTGGTATATCTTGGCATGAGTGCAGTGTGTCCTTAAAAAATTTGAGGAAACTGGACAAGTGGAGCACAAAAGAAGAAGTGGCAGGCCCAGCGTTGACGTTATGGACGGGTCTCGGGGGTCCAGGAGCATCTAAAAAGGTCACTGTGGCCCCTCAGCTGAATTGTACTGATACACTTTAACTATGAGTTACATTAAGTCATACAGTTTGGTAATGAAAAACTTAAACACCCACATCACTGATAAATTATTGCAGTGCGAGCTTCTGCATCAATCGTGGTAACCAGCATGACTGAGGAGGACACTGTGTGGATCGGCCTATGCAGGTCAGACTTTGGGATGTACCCCTCATGTTTCTTTAAAACTAAAAAGAAGTCATTCATCAGCTAGCTTTAAAGCAATGACCTCACTCAAAAATTGCTAAACAAATGGAAATGTGCTGAAGATATTCTGTGCTCACAGTCAACTGACCTAGTGTGTGGTTAGTTCATCGATACACTTATGCAAAAGAAAATGTCCCTCCTGTCTGTCTCCTGCTTTGCCTCTGCAATTTAAGACATATATTTTTACACTTTTATAACCATGGCTACATTTTTCTATGCGTGTACACCACATACGTATGGTTTTAATTATGCGTACCAATTCATGATTGTAGTTTAAAATAGTTTATCCTTAAATTTGTTGTGTAGCCTGTAACGGTGGCCCAGTGTATAGGTTTAGTAATCGTATAGGATTGACCCTTGTAGTACTCTTTAAAATGTAAATTTAACAGGTATTGCTGTGCATTTTAGTTTATAACCTCTGGACACAGCATGTGTGAGTGCAAGCACTTTTTTTTTTTTTAATGGAATAGCAACGTGACTTGAACCAAATGCACCTGTGTAAAAGCTGGTTGCCCTTCCAGTTCATATGTTCTGGTGCTGGTGCTGGGCAGGCCAAAAAAAAACCCCAAACTATTTACAGCAGATGAACAGTATCTGAAAGTCATGTCCTTAAAAAATAGGAAAAAAATCCAGCAAAGACCTGACACAGGACCTGAGAGATGCATCTGGCTCTTCAGTTGCTCCATCTACTGGTCACTGAAGCCTCATCAGAAATGGTCTCAGTGGAAGGGTGGCTGTCAAGAAGCCATTATTAAGGAAGGGAAACAGGGAGAAAAGGGCTCAAGAACTGGACTGAAAATCAATGGCAACAACTCTTAAGGAGTGATGAATCCAAATCTGAAAATTTTGCTTCAAATCGTTATGAATATGTAATGAGGAGGTCAGGAAAGAGGTACAATCCATCTGTAAAACAAAGTGGAGGCTCTGTCATAGGTTGGGGCTGCATTTCAGTCAGTGGGGCTGGGAATCTTGTCAAAATTGATGAAATTATGAACACAGAAACATAACGTCAGGTTTTGATTCACCATGAAATACCATCTGGAAAGTGTCTGATTGGTAACACCCTAATTTTTCAGAATAATAATGATTCCAAACACACTGCAAGTGAAGTAAAAGCATACCTGGATAGAAAAACACACAATGGTACACTATCAGTCATGGATTGGCCTCCCCAGAGCCCGGACCTCAACATTATCAAAGCAGTGTGGGATCATCTTGACAGAGAACAAAAGAAAAGGCAGCCAACATCCAAAGAAGAGCTCTGGAAAGTCCTTCAAGAAGCCTGGAGAACTATTCCTGAAGACTACTTAAAGAAATTAGAAGAAAGCTGCCTAAAAGAGTTCAGGCTGTGCCAAAGAATAAAGGTAGTCATACCAAATATTGACTTTCAAGTTCGTTAGAATTGTTGCACGTTTCAATAAATTGCTGCACCTCTTCTCATTTTTCCTAGCAAAATATAAAGAAATGAAGGCTGGCTGAAGACTTGCACAGCGCTGTAAATAGACACAATGTAATTGGTATGTGAAAGTGAAAGCTTTCAGTTTTAGCACCAGGGACAGCACCAGACACGAGGACAGAGCATCTTCTTCCCCGTGGTTCTTTCTGTTATTGTTGAGAATACTGATACTGTGAGAATACTGTGCGCCTGTGAAGGGTCAGAAACCAGCCTACACACCCACCCACTCACCCACCACCTAACCCCCTCCCACGCACATCCCTAGCTACCACCACCACGTCTACTTTTTCTTTCTTCTTTCTTCTCCCTGTTGAACGTTACCACAGGGAGCTGGAGTCAGTGAGGAACGGACGGCCCTTCGGATGCTCGGCTGCCGGGGGGGGGGAAGAAGCTGCTGCGGATATCCGTCTCATACCTGCCTCAAAACGGGGTCCTCTCAGC
>VUQS01017431.1:9313-23827 GCA_015108495.1 Heterochromis multidens | reverse complement strand
CTGAGTTGCATCCAAAGAACACCATACCTACTGTGAAGCATGGGGGTGGAAACATCATGCTTTGGGGCTGTTTTTCTGCAAAGGGACCAGGACGACTGATCCGTGTAAAGGAAAGAATGAATGGGGCCATGTATCGTGAGATTTTGAGTGAAAACCTCCTTCCATCAGCAAGGGCATTGAAAATGTTATTGACCAAATACTTATTTTCCACCATAATTTGCAAATAAATTCTTTAAAAATCAGACAATGTGATTTTCTGGATTTTTTTTTCTCATTTTGTCTCTCATAGTTGAGGTATACCTATGATGAAAATTACAGGCCTCTCTCATCTTTTTAAGTGGGAGAACTTGCACAATTGGTGGCTGACTAAATACTTTTTTGCCCCACTGTATGTTCTCTGAGGCTTAAAGGGGCAGTTCAGCCCATAATCAAATATGCATGTTTTCCTCCTTCCTGTTGTACTATTTATCCATCTAAATTATTTTGGTGTGAGTTCAGGAGATATCAGGTGTAGAGATGTCTGCCTTCTCTTGAATACACTGGAACAAGATGAGTAAGAAAAAAAATCCCTGTTGAGAATTTCATGGAGGAACTATTATTCACTGAAACAAAGTGTACAGCTAGTTAACAATACAGCTCAACCGGTATTTATGTCCTGTCACACTGTCATAAAAGCATGAGCCTCTCGTCACAAGTATGTGCACACTTTCTTGTAAAAAAGGAAATACTTCCTAGATCATCTTTTTGGAATGAGACTTTGCTGTTGAGTTTTCAAATGTATCTTCTTTTAACTTTGTCCATGGCAAGATGAAGACCATTAGGTACCACTCTATGCAGAAGTCTCTGCCACTGATGTATCCAAAACTGAGCAACTCACACCAAAACAGTCATCAATAAATACAAGATCTTGAATAATTAGGCCCCATCTTATCTTAAAGACCTCATAGTACCATATCACCCCAACAGACCATTTCACTCTCAGACTGCTGGCTTACTTGTGGTTCCTAGGATATTTAAAAGTAGAATGCGAGGCAGAACCTTTAACACACTCACTAGGTGTTTATACACCACTCTGCATTTAATCATTAGTTATTATTAATTTCTGGCTCTCTTCCACACTACGTATTTTGTCTTGTCTTCCTCCCCTCACCCCCAACCAGTTGTGGCAGATGGCTGCCCCTCCCTGAGCCTGGTTCTGCTGGAGGTTTCTTCCTGTTAAAAGGAGGTTTTTCCTTCCCACTGTTGCCAAGTGCTTCCTCATAGGGGGTCGTCTGATTGTTGTGGTTTTTCTGTTATTGTAGGGTCTTTACCTTATAAATATAAAGCACCTTGAGGCGACTGCTGTATGCTATGTAAATAAAATAAAATTGAATTGAATTAAATAGCACTACAGGTCAAAATAAATAATAAAATAAATAAATAATAAAAACATAAATAAAACTGTCCCTTTAGGGTGAAAAGAGAAATTAAAGATTAATTAATCTGAACCAAAGAAAAAGTACCTCAACTTTGCATCCAACCTTTAAGCTGCAGTTTCTCTACAGCTGTAATAAAAGTGTTTCCTTTTATTTCTTGATTGAATCTCTAAATCACACCTTACAGCTGAAAATTACAAGTCATGCTGTCCAGTAGAGACAACATCTGGGGGCGCTCTGTGGAGGAAACACTTAATTTGATTTAAACATTTTGGAGAAAAAAGCTCTATACTCTTCAAATGAAAATCCATTGTGTATTCCAAAAGTAATTCAGTTTTGTGATGCATGGGAGAGGGAGTAAACAGGAACTCATTCATTCATAAGTTAATTTTAATCTAAAAATTGTAATGGGTTACATGCTACTGCTTTCTGGTGAATCCCCCATGCAATCTGAATCCAGCATGTTCTGCCACTGTCAATAAAAACTACTACATTTAGAGACAGTTACTGAATTCAGTGGCTATTGATGAAAGAACTGCCACTTATACATGTTTTCTTATTAGAAAATATTAGAGATTTATAACTAATTCATATGAGGGAGGAAGTCAGGAGAAGCTGTTCAGTTCATTCCATTTACAATCAGCATTTCCTGACTTTGGCTCCAGGAATATCTCAGGTCTGAGTCGCAAAGACTTTGGTCATGTTGGCTGAATTTTTCCCTCTGACGATTCTTTGCAGGGGTCTCTGATATCGCTAAAATCTTGGGCTTTTCCACACATTTTGTCCTTCACATTCACTATTCATCTTTTCTATTTGTCTGAAAATCATTCACAGAGGTAATTTTTCGCTCACTGTCCTCACTTGCGGTTGGCATAAAGGATCTAATGGCAGGCCAGAATGTTCATTAACTCTTACTGACAAATGTTATGTCCTAATGTTAGCCCGTTTATAAATGACCTGTTAACTGTATTTGATTTGATGTTTGGCTATGATTAGGCTAGAAGTGAAGGAACACACATGCTCAAGCACACTTTTGCCTCTTTTTTTCAGCCTAAAGCGCTCCATTGGTCAAAGTATAATACAAGCTTTAATATTATGGGGCTTAGTTTAATTCATCCTTAGATTTCTAACCACAACCACTTCCTGCCTTTAATAATCATGCAGTTTTTGCCTCTGTGACTGCATGCTGACTGCTTTTAAGAAAGCCACACCTGGCATTCACATGCGTTTCATATCAGATAAATGTAAGCTCCATGCAGTTTCCCTTTCAGTTGCCAAAAGGCAGTTTGGGCAAGTGTTTTCTTTTGATTTAAAACAATACATTTCTGTCCTGAAAATCCATTTTATTAAAGTAATGATCCATCCAAGTTTGGTTTTAACCATGCAGTGATGTGGTTCTAAAGTCAATTTGATGGTAAGTTCAGTTCTTTGGTCCATACTGAAATATCCCCCTACTGTAACTGTTGATTTGATTGCCATGAAATTCAGCATGGCTACGCGATCACCTGACTGTTCGTCTCGTGCCACCAGCCAGTCAAAGTGTTCGGCTATATAGAGAAATATTTAAACATCTCCTAGAAATGTTGGTATACATTTATGCCCAGGCATTTATGCTTCCCAGATGATTCTAGTTCTTGTAATCGTATTCTTTAACAGACATGAAGTCTCGTCACGAAATGCTTGAAGAGTGGATGGCAGTGGTTTTAAAAGTCATGCCACAATGTATATTTATAGCACAATTAGAACATCCTGCCAAACAAAAGTTCAGCATGTTTCTTTTACTTTCTATGTCTTTTGGTTAGAACAGATGAGGTGAAAATATTTACATATATGGAAACTCTCAAAGTGCTCTGTAAGAGGCATAGATTCCTTCCCAAGCACTAAGTCCAAACACAACCACCCCCACCCACAGTTGCCCTGTGTGTCACCCAGAAATATTTAAAGTGTTCATTTCTGGGACCTGACTGAGTCTGACTCAACTCCATGCCTGGACTCCATCTCCACTCTATAGCTTCCCTCTTTCTAGTTGGACTCTACTTTGTTCTGGAAAGACAGAAGCCAGGCCTCCGTCTAGTAGCCTCAGTATTAATGCAGGGGCTGAGGTCAGGTCAGATGTAATAAACAACGAGTTTTATACATGTTAAATGTTGTTTGGGAGAGAAGATGAATACACAGCTTTGACAGTTTTGTGCTAACCAGATAAGTTCATAGGGTTAGTGTCGAGAAATTGGTCCTCTCCTTGTCCTTGTCAAAAATGATAACGACTGGGAAAAAGAACTAAGTGTTACAGGAAACACTTTAGTCCTTCTTGGTTTGACCCTGCAGCCTTTGCTTGTGTCCTGGTAATTTCACCTCTTAGGACCTTTGTGTCTTGGGAAGGGGTAAGATGAGGCCACAAGGGATCCTCTCTGGTGTCATGGTCCCTCTGAGTGACGAGTACGTGTAAAGTTTCAGCAGTAAAAACTGAAGTAACACTTCTTTCAAGGGTGAATGACTCCCTGACTTCAAAGCTCCTATAGACCAAATCATTCAATGTATAACTGACTGACCAATTTGTTGATTGACTGATTGACATGCTGGGGTGATTGATTAACCCAATGACAGGCTGATTGATTGTGATGATGGTGATGTGTGTGTGTGTGTGTCTTTGTGTGAACTTTGCTCTGTGACACCTTCATTGCAGGACTAAAGATAAAGAAGTGTTATGTCAGTGTCTTAAACTCCCTCTTTTCTCATTTGGATTAATTGCATTAGACTTGGCTTTTGCCTCAGCTCTAGATCCTAAACGGTCTCTTCACATACTGTGAAAACTACGAACATCACCCCGACAAACACATGCACAGAGACACTCTTAGATATTGAGTGATAATAAATGGGCTAACTTGAAGGATCAGTTGGAATAAAATGCATTTTTAAAAAGTGCAAAAATCAGCAACAACAAAACATATTAGATATAAAATAAACAAGGGAAACGAGTTATCAAGCAAATTCTGAAATGAGTAATCAAGTAATCAGTAAATAAGAAATAATGTAATTTGGTATGCTTCATTGAATTTGGTACTCACTGAATTGAATTGAATTGAATTGAAATTGAAATGAATATGCTTCTAGCTAGCATTCACCCAACATGCGTTCACCAACTCATATAAAGGTTTCTTTCACAAATGCAGAGGCCACTGAGATGCATGTTTCTTTGACAGCAATTTGACACTTTGCACAAAGAAAACTGTAGAAACTTGGGAAAGAGCAGGCGAAAGAACAAGACGAGACTCATGATCCCCCAAAACTGTTTTTCCTGCCCAGTTTTGGCTTGATGCTATGCCCAGTGTTCAAGAAACCATACATCTATTATGTAGTTTTCACTGTTTTGTCAACCTTGGAGTAGAGAAAGAGGTTTCCTCTTTATGTAAGGAAGACTATGCAGTAATATGCAATATTTTGCCCAGATTTTGCATAAATTCAACAATTACTTATTTTGACATAAATTGTAGCATATGTAGTCTCCAAACAATCCTTTCTTCTGATGCACTTCTGTGGCAAATAATCTATCTATTTCATTCAGCCCCATCAATACCTTTTTTTTTATTTATTTGTTATGAAACAACCATTTGCAATTCCTGCAGGTCCACTAGCACATATCCCTTATTTCCCTTATTAACCTTATTAAGGTTAATAATACAAAAATATAACAAAAAAAAAACACACACAAACATGCACAGCAAAGAGAACTAAAGAAAGGTGCCAAGATGATAATAAAAGAAAGAAAAGTAAAGGAGGTGTGGGGCGACTTTGGAAGGAGAGGCATCTTTTTGATCCATATGGAAGAAAGCTGCACCCTGGCAGATGGAGCGTTTGCCTCAGTGGGGGATTTGCCTGTAAAGGTCTATAAAAAGAGCAGAAAGTGGAAATCAGAGCGGTGTGTTTTTGCTCTCTCTCCTGTAACTGGCTTCCCACCTAGATGAGTACATGTGGCAGATTGCTGAGTGAGGCTCTGCTGACGGGTCACTCTGGGTGAATGAGATGTTCCCAGAGGAGGACAATCACCTCTGCTCAGTACACATCCACATGACATTCACTCTCATTTTCACTCTCAAACTTTTCTTTCATTCATCACACTCTGAATCCATTACTGTCACTTTAACTTTTTCTGGGGTTTTTTTGTTTTTTTTAATCTTCCCCTCATGTTATCCTCTGACATGTCCATCCATTCTGGCCCGTCATGCTTTGTTTTTTCTTTCTACCTTCCTGTCTCCTCCCTCTCTAATATTTTATCATGCTGTCTCCTGTTTCCTTTTATCACATTTTTTTTTTTCAGTTTCTGCTTCCTCTCTAAGCCCCCTTACCTCTTCTTAATGTGTCTTTCTGTCCACTATGCCTCCATTCCCCAATTTTTGTTTTCCTCCTTGGATCAGAAGCATCAGATAGGTTACAGATTTCACATCCCACAAAGGTTTTGTCTGATCTCGCAAAGCTTGAAATGCAGAGCACGTGTTCCAAACACCTTGTAACTCATGTGTAACTCACGTGTAACAATGCTGCTTAGTAACAATGCTGTTTAGGCATTTCTCCTCGCCCATATTACCTGAAATCACGCACACACACACACACGCAAAGACAAAGAGGAGGACATGTCTATTTATACACCGTGGACTGACTGTGAACAAGAAACAGGAGTGAAATAAGGACACAGGTTAAAGGAATTACACACAGGTGAAGACAATCACAAGTAAAAACAATACAAGGCATGAAAGATGCAACCTTGAAAGTAAAACAGGAAATAAATAAGAGAACTAACACAGACATGAATACTAACACTTAACAAGATGTCAGGCTTAGGAAAACAGGGAAACCAAGACATTAACACACAAATGAGACAAAAGGTGGCATAGATAAGGAAAAAATGATGGAACTAAACCCTACTACTAATAGAAATCAAAACATGAACCAAACCACAGGGTTGCAAACTGAAAGTCATCACAAGAATAACCATAAATTAAAAGCAGGAATCAAGACTCACTGAAGTCACAATAAAGAAAGTTCACAATTTACTAGAATAAAGAAATCAAGTAAGGGAACCGGAGATCCAGCAAACACAGAAATCAAAATTCAGTCTCTAGACTAACAGTAAAGCATAAACCAAACTTAAAAATATGAACCAAGAATCTGAAGCTCAAATACACAGAAATCCCTTGGGCAATGACAGTGAGACAGCAGGTGTGGTACCATAGATTTATTTTTGTGCACATTTTTAATTTGCACATTTTCAAAAATCTGAGTGACAGATTAAAGTTCATTCATCATTAAAGGCAGAGGTGAATAAGGTGGACACAGAGATGGAATATGGCAACAGATAAAAATCATTTGATCTGTGCAGGCTGATGAGACGCTTGTAACCTTCCTTATACATGAAACTAATGTGATGTCTTTATCAATCAGTACAGGTTGTACAGCTGCTTTTTAAAAAATTATATAACCTTGTTTTTGAACTCCTTCGAAATGATTCAACAGAATAAGGAGCACAACTACTAAATAATTCTTTATCTTGATGCAGCCAACACATAATATTTTATTTATTTATAACTGAATGTGCCCATATAATTTGGCAGATTTAGCTTTTTTTTTGTTCAGTTATGTGAGCCCATGTGTACAATACCAAGACCTGGGAAGCATCTAAATACAATTTAGCCATCACTGCGCTTTTTGTTTATTTTGACAAGGCCTTTGTTTTTTTCACTTCCATCTGCTTTTAGACATATAAAGCAGACGTATAAATTTGAAAACCCTTCAGCTATTGTCTGATGACAGCAGCTGATATTTCAGGTCTTCCAAGTGTAGCCGGTACATTTCCAGGTCCAAGCTAATAAAAAACTAAATCATCTTCAGATGATACCCAGGAGTTTGAGATTGCATTTTGGCAATGCAGTATTTCGTGTGCTCCAGCCTTCTTAGACATGATTGGTTAACAGACCTCAAACTAGAGGACTGAAAACAGAAACCAAGAAAACTCACCCAGACAGTAGAAACATCTACATTATGTGTGATAATACAAAAATAATCACATGCTGCAAAAGGAGTTGAAATCAAATTCTTGCTTAGGGTGTACTGAATAGCTATTGAAAGAAATCCATACAAGCTACTCTTAACAGTAATCCAGGCAAAGAAGAATGTAAAGACATATTTAGTAGTTTTAACCTGGCAGATTTCAATAATTTACTACAGTGAAGAAGACAGCGTGTGTAAAACAAATGTGGAAATGAAGAAAAACCTAGGCAGGATGCATCAGCTGTGTATGGTTGTAAATAAAGCGGGCTGCTTTCTAAAGCAGGTGATGAGAAGCAGGAGTGTGCAAACGTGTGGGCATGTCCACATGTTTTCTCTCTTCTGTGTGCTACATTATGGCACGTGTGGCTTGTATCGGGTAAGACCTACAGGGATCTGTATGCAGAGGTTCCCCCCGCTTACAAGCCATAAAACAAGTCATTAAAACACCAATGTTGCTAAAAAGAAAAAGTACTATTGTAGTTTTTGTCATTTGAGGTGAAAATGTGCCATCTATGAGGCAACTAAGGGAGTTTCATCCTGTCTATTATTTCCCAAAGAACCAGTTGTAACTGTTTGCTATGCTTATTTTCTATCTTTGTGATGAATGTACTGTTTGTACATGCTTTTATCATCAATCATAGAATAACTTATATTTCACCAGCAGGCCCGGTAGGCTTGTCTTTCAGTGATAGGATTAATACAGAAATGGAAAAACAGTAAACAGTTAAGTTAGGTGCTAAAATCTGTCATGTCAAACAGCAGGAAACCCCCTGACTGAAGAATGGAAGGAGGTGATTTAATTTCACTCTAAAACAGGTACAGTAATAAGGAACAGATGCATCCCTCAGTGTGCGTGTCGTGTGTTTGGACAAACTGTGGCAGTATGTGCATGTGTGCTTTGTAGATGTCTGGATTAAATATCACTACATTTGATACTTTTATGTGTGTAGCTGCCTTGAATGATTGTGTGTACAGGTGCCCATAAATGAGATCATCCTTTATGCCTGTGAATGTGTGTCCACAAGGGTAAATGCTGTCTTAGTTTGTACATAGATGTAAGGTTGCACTGAGTGGGACAAAATTTGCTAAACTGTAAACACATGTCTGGACGTATTTGATACATAGAGAATATTTGCATGCAGGTTTTTTTTTTTCAGGTGATTTTTGTACTGAAAGGAAGGTCTCTGTTTTGAGCGCAGTCCACATCACACATTAGATAAGGTAGATTTTACCTTCAACTCTCGAGTTCATAATGTCTCCATAAAGCTCTCGTCAAGTGGAAACAAATAGTCGACTGAATTCGATCCTCTTACAGGTTGTTTGCATTGTGTCCAGGAGTCCACAGAGACATCCTATTCAAACTATCACTTGCTTTTCTCCCTTTGGCGTTTTCTGTCTGTGTACTTTGGATGATGATCAACAAACCCCAAGCTGAAGGAACATTAACCTGTTCATTTTTCTCACACTTGGAGTCCGCAAAGAATTCTTTCTAGAAAGCTATATTCCTCTCTGAGTCTTGCCATTTCATTACAGTGAGAAGCACTTTATGTTGTCTTTATTTTCTCAGAGAAAAACTTTTACGATTCCTTGAAGTTATACTTCCTGTGTTTAACGGAGGCATAATTGTCTTTGGAGGGCTGTAGACCAGAGTCGGACCTCCTCAAAAACTCCACTAATCATCTTCCATCTTTTTCTGATTAGCGCACACCTGAATGGCCCTCTGGACAAGCACAATGGCTGTTTTTTGGCAAACAATCTGCTCTAGATTAGCTCTGTTCAGCCCTTTTAAGGTTGCGCTGTCACTGTTAATACCTCAACAAAACAAATCACCAGCCAATTGATAGCAGACTGGAACGACGTTGTTGTGGTATTGTCTGAAATCGACAAGTCCAGCTGGGTGCATGCGCCTGCATGTATGAAACGTTGTCTTGTGTAGCAAAAGTGAATATAGAGAATAGTGGGGGTGTGGAGTTTAACAACTGGGGGAGTTGCAGATAAAACCAGCTATAAATCTTGCAATACCTTCAGGATTTTCCAACATCAACGCAGTCGCAAGGCCATTTAGAAGACCTGGAAAAACTTCTTGGTCTTATCAGTCCATTACTTTGAGCCTTGGTTACAGATTTTTAGTGAAAATGTCCTCCTTAAAAAGCAGCTTTTCCTGTCTGGCATGAAAACTCTACCAGACACATCATTACGAGGGGTCTGTCGTTAGCTTGACCTCACTGCTTAGCTGCTCCCTCACCCTTATCTCGCGCTTAGCCATTCCACTTTGGTCCCAGTTTGCCCTTCTCTCAGAATGTCAGCCACTTTTCAGCTCACTGTGTTTTCCTTCTATAAATACGTGGGGAAAAAAATAGTATCCATACAAAAATAAGTGTTACTTTTGATGGCTTCTTTCTCTCTCTGTCACACACACATAAAGTACTGATGCAAAACATTTTGCCAGTCCACTGCTGGATTTTCATTCACCTAAATTTATGCCAGTATGTTATGCCAAAAAATGATACAGTGACTAATGTGATGGGAACACATTGGTTTGGTAAATGACAATATTTCTTGTGGTCTCCCAAGATGCTTTCATGATGTGGGAAAGAGGCACTAACATCTGGTATCAGTGGGCCAGTGAGTAAATCAAAGACTTTTTGAGGTCTAAAACATTACAGCTGCTACAAACATTGAAACGCCAACTGTAAAAATTTTTGCCAATTAGAGAGATAGACGTGTTTAGCTGTTATATAATATCAGTAGTGCTCAGTCATTTACTATATAAGGTGTATGTGCTTTCCTGTCTACCTCTGCTTAGAAGTCAGAAACCGCTTGATTCGCTTCAACCAAGATTCAAAAAATGTTTGATTTACATTTTATTTTTGGCAGCATTTTAAACATTTACTCTGAAATGCCTCCATAGAAATATAGCTGTAAACATGCGTAAACATGTCATTTGTCAAGTCCTCTTCATCTCCTTCCCCATGTGTTCTCCATCCAAATGCTTTTTTTTTATGACAGGTAAAATGCCAAATACTTTCATGTCCCTGTGGACTTGGACAAAGTAGATCATGCATGTGTCTGTCACAGAAAAGCAGCTCAGAGGGTCAGAGATGCCACATTCCTGCAGAGACACTGAGCCACGACAGGGTCACAGAGGCCAGAGACCACAGGCAGAGCCCTGAGACACTCTCATCAAGTGATGAGCCTTTCTCAGTCTCAGTCCTTACTCAGGTGCAGTGCTGTTCTGATTCAAAGTCCAACAAGCAGAGTCCAAATGACGGGAAATTGTTTTGCTCTGTTTGTTTTATTTGAAGATAGTTTAGGAGTTAACAGCTGATGTTTGAAGAAAGGTGGTTATGGCTACATTTTCATAATAAACCAACACTTTAAAAGAGTTATGTGTAAAACCGACGCAAAGATCATTTGAACTGCAACAAGGTGGGTTGTTACTTTTTACATTTTTCATCTTGCGATGCTTGTGGTTGTAAAACTTTCCCAGAGCCTGGAAAAGCAATTTGTTGAGATTTTGAGCCAAGCTGAAAGTTGTTTTTCAACTGCTGTCACATCACTTTATTGAGTTTTGCTATTGTTTTTCTTTTTTTCTTCAGACATTTACGTAGATTTCAAATATGTGGTGATTTTATCTTGTGTTTTTGGCAAGACGACTTGCTGGTCAATGTCTGTCATCATCTCCAGATGAAAAAGAATCTAGGTAATTTTCTTCTGGCTCTGAAGTCTGATGCATTCAATATTTAATATAATTTATTTTTTTTTTTTTTTGGAGAAGGGGGCAAAATATTTGTAGACTTATACTGTTTGTTCGAAGAAGTGCCAAGTTTGCAGAATTTGGGGTTCCTATATGTACGCATATCGCCACATTTCAGAAAAAAAGTGTCACATGTCAGTCACTTGATTGTTATTTCCATCTCAATGAATTTACACTTGGTCATTTGGCCACATTCTAGGATTTCCCATCCTTCTATGCACAAACACCCATCTATGTGCACACATGGAAATCAGGTTGCAGCAAAACCCAAACACAGAACATAGCAGGCATCAGTGACAACAAATACAATACTGAATAAATGTGACACAATATGAAAAGGAGGCATTATGATGGGCCGCAAAGCAGCATGCAGATGCACTGTAGCTGTGGACAGGGTAGATTAGCTTATCTCATAACTATATGCATATCATTAAAATTAAATGATTTAAAATGAACATAATTTTATAATTGTATGCTAGTTGGAACAGCATCAGCTGATGTGGGCTACCACTGACATCAGCTGACCTACTGGGACTGTAGCTTAACTTGACTTTGTGGCCTGCCTGAACTAATCTTATAGTTGATGCAAGTAAACTGAGCAGTTGCAAAGTGATCATCAGTGTTTTGTTTTGTTGTTATTACACATTACAGATTGGATAAGAGCACTTTGTGTAGTCTCGGGCCTTCATCACAATCTGTCATGGCTCAGAGAATAGGCTGCTCAGTGGTGGAGTAGTTAGCAGTGTTGTCTCACAGCCCTGCTAGGGCCCTTCTGTGTGGAGTTTGCATGTTGCATTTTTGCAAATGTATGTTTTGCAAGCAGGTAAAAGCCAATTTGAGGTTCTCCTACAATAAAAGGCTGGAAGACAAAGCAAAAGAGATCAGGCACAAAACGACTTCAAGGTTTGCACACAATGTTCAAAAATAAAAAAATAAATAACCATTCTGACCATAGTCCAGAGTATGAATGGCTGAAGAGAAATGGCAAAGTTCACAAAGCCAATCCAGCCAAGAAAACATGGTGGTATTTATAATGAAACAACAAAGGTGAAAAGAAGATCGGGTGATGCAACTATTGGGAAAGTGTAGCAGGTGGCATTGGCTGTTCTAAGATGACATGAGAGTTACAGGTGGGGAAACTGAGTGCATGACTGAGGCAAACCTTTTTATATGAAATCTTTCCTATAGCCTTCTTGAACAAATGAAAATGAAGTAAAAATCCTATGTTGCCTCATAAGTGTTCCACTCCTTTAACGACTGAACACTTACTAACCCATTTTGTTTTGAACTAAAACCACAGTACTTAGTTCAACAAGCTGCCATGAAATTTGAAAATGAATCATTAAATTCTGACTAGCAGTTTCCCACGAAATCATGCGTGACAAAACACCATTTACAAAATATCACAATGACATTGTCAGGTTAAGCTGACCAACTCGTGTGTGGTCTGAGGTTTTCTGTATGATGGCACAAAGTGCACACAAGAAGTAAAGGGTCTGGTTAAGGGATAGTTTTACATATTGCAACAAGCATGTATTACTTTGCATAGAATTCAGAGTTTGCTGCTGTTATTTTCTTGTTGATACACACAAACATAGTGTACTGAAAAATTAAGAGCAAAGGTTAAAGGGTGTTTTTTGAAAGTCTGTCAGTGTGGGAGAAAGGCAGGGGAAATCATGGCAAATGGAGAGAGGCGAGGCATAACACAGGGGAGGAGGAGAAGTGCAGGTCAGCCTGTATTCTGGTGGAAGTGGTTCAGGCCTCCTGCGCTCACAGTCAAAGCTTCCTCTGTTAGACCAGAGATCTGATGTTTCCCCTGAGGCCTGGGTCCTGGAAGTGGGCTGGCAGAGCAAATAAACAGAGAGGAGGTGCTCATGCTCAACACCTTCACATATGTATACTCACACGAGTTAAAAAGAATACACACACATGTGATTATACACTAACATGAAGAGATGTACGTGTGGATGTGGGCAACACCATCACACCTTTAGGGTGAAGCTGACGTAAAGATGGCTTTTGTTTAGTTTGTGGAGACAGAGTATGAGACCATGGGAGTATTTCCGAAGGACAAGTAGTTGGAATTGTCTTCATTTCTCAGTTGTGTTGTGGAACACTGGGTAGAAAAGTATGAACTGTTGTACTATGAATGTGTTATGGCTGCGGATTTAAAAACCCACACAAAGGGCTTATGGAAAGAACACCTTATAAAAAATTCTTAAAACTTCAAAGAGTTACAGCACAAGCAGACCAGCAACACATTGAAAATAAAAATAAAAAACCTCAACAGAGAAAATGAACAATAGTGGCTCCCAAAAGAATATATATATAGATTTAAAGATGGATATGGCTCCCTTCCAAAATTGTGCTTTGTTGTTCAGTCTCATTGTACTAATGTGCTTTAGTATAATCCATCATCACACCATCAGACACACCACAGCCAGCCAAGTTTCTGAACTGCCTGTGACTGTGAAACTTGCTGAGCAAATAAATCATTTAAATCACGGCTGATGTATACATCATGTTGTAACATAGTTGTAACACATATATGCCACATCAGTAAGAAGCATCCATCAAAATGACAAGATGTACACACGTATATTCACACATGAACAGACTCTTGTCCTGGCATGTCAAGAGGCAGTTGACCTCCACTGAGCTCCACTTCCTGTCTTCCTCCTACAAGAGTCTCAAGAAGGAGAACTCTAAACTAACAACAACTTTCATCCCTGTCTTTAAACCATGTTCCTCCTCTTGTTAATTTTCTACCTCCCTCATTTTTGTTTCTTGGCATTTCCTCCCACATCTTAACATCTGCCTCAGATCACCCCATATCTTAGCACTCTTAGGTGATACATGGGACATGAGATGAGATTCATTTCCAAGGACAATGCTAAAACCTATTACTTAGCTGTAGAAACTCTAGGAAACAACAACACTCAATTAAATGAAACAGACTTGTAATGCACAGTGACTGCTGCAGCATTCATGGAAAGCATCATCCACACTGTGACCTTCTGTCAGGATCACTGACTGTTTGTATTGGGGACCAAAAAGGTAGTGAGGTTCTCTCTATGTGCTACAAATAATATCCTTCGTAGAACATTCCCACCTGTAAATGCACAAATAAATCAAGGTACTGTCGGATTTGAAACCATAACAGTGAACATTCCCCTCTTGGAAGGAGACCCCTTGCTAAAGTATATAATCTTCAATGTAAAATGATCCAGCCCCATGGCCTGCCTCTGGAAACTGTCCTTGAGTTTCTTCCAATGCCGCCATGCTGGTTTTGGCAGCAGC